>PVJH01000948.1:0-246170 GCA_004026705.1 Nesogale talazaci
TGCTCTTCTAGTGAAAACATGGTCATAGGCAGTACTCACGAACACGAGCGAGGCCGTCATCCAATCAAACTTGATTTCTAGAAAGAGGTGGTGGGCAGGGCTGAGCCTGCTGTTTGTAACATTGCCAATCACTGACTTAAATAGTTAATTTGTTTTGTTTGATAAATTAAAAAATAAACCATATTTGAATTAGACTTCATGTTGTTTGCCAACTGGATTTCAAAGAACGATTCATGAGGTGACACGTTCTCCATACATTCAATATACTTTCAAACCATTTAAGAATTCACAGCTTAGTCAGCATTAAACACTTATCCATCAAATTTGCTTTGCCAACCGCTCTTCTGCACAGTTCCACCTCAGATCCTAGTCATGGCTTCCTCTTGTCCTTACATAGCTTGTTTAGGAATTTCACCTCCACCTCAGCCAACTCCCAAGGAAGCTAGCAACTGGGGTCTATAACTTTAGAGCATTTGACTCAGTATATTCCTTGTTTTTCTTTTTTTTCCCCAGGAGGTAATACATACCAGAGGTTCAGAATTTAAAAGACACAAAACAGTATTCCGTGAACTGTCTCTCCCACAGCCCAGTTGCCCTCCCCGAAAGCTCCTAATGCTATCCCTTTCTTGTTTATCCTTCCAGAAGATCTAACTTACATTACTGACCTTTAGGTAAGGAGCTCTGGTGATACAATAATGAAGCATATACCTACACCACTGCATGGGGGAAGGGTCGGGCCTTCTGCGCTTGGTAAGATTACAGCCAATATAATCCTCTGTGGTAGCTCCTCCTCTGTCACATGGTATCTTAGGAGTCAGAATCAACTGGCCAATTTATTCCATCATCCCGACATCTTTTAAAATTTACACTCACGCACATGCATACAAAGTGGTTCAGCGAGTTAAGTCTTGGGCTAGAAGCCCACAGGGTCTGCCGTTCAAACCCATTGGCTCCTCTACAGGAGAAAGATGAGGCTGTCTGCTTCTGTAAAGTTTTATAGCATAGGGGACCCCAAGGAGTTTTATTCTATCCTATATGATTATTAGATATTGGAATCAACTTGTTGGCAGTGGGTTTGGGTTTTGAGTATTTGGCTACACACACACACACACACACACACAAGTGAATATATGTGAGGAAGCTCCAGAAAGGCTGTGGTAGAATGGATGATTTGAAGTCTCCTCATATAGATAGATGAAGAAATCATAAAGATATATGTGTAATTCATATCTGATTTCAGGGACTAAGTTTCCTTTTACTTGCATTATCAGTAAGTGATCTTGAGATGACAGGCATATGGGAACTCTTTTCTTGAACTCTGGCAAATGATGGAGATAGGGAAGTGATGAGCTTATCTCGAAACAGGATTCTGTAAGGGTTCCCGTCACCGTGGAACTTTGTGTCTGCCTCAGTCTCGTATTGCAGAACTTGACTCGTAGTAATCAGGACCACCTCGGCTCTGAAGGGGACCTGGGACTTGTGTTCGAGATGAGCTTTAGAAAAACATTTGTCAAAGAAGGTCAACAGCATCAAATGATCAGGTTTAATTCCTTTTATTTGCTATGTACAAGAGAGGCAGCATACTTGTGACGTAACATCAATTCTCACTATGATGTCTATGCTTTGTCTGCGTTAACACAATGGACAGAGTACATAAGGAAACAGAATCACCTGGAAGGAATTGCCTCCTGTCAACCAAACAAGGGGTCTTCTGGGAATCTGATAATTAAAGAGAATGATCCCCCCAAACAGAACACAATACACTTTATAGCCAACTCAGCCTAGTTTGCTGTCTGCTAGCTGCTAAGGGGAGGAGTAAGCTTGATTTGGACAAAAGTTTCAGAAATGCATTACAAGGGTTTAACAGACTCCTGTGAAAGAGCATTTGGATAGAACCATTCAGGGAAGTCTCTACTGGCCTCAGGCTGCAGAGGAACCCAAACCTTGGAGCTTCATTTGCCATCATACATATATGCATTGAGATGGCCTTGGGCATAAGCGGGGACTTCTGAGAAACTGGGATACTGGGGTAAGAAATTGACTTTTTTGTTCCTGGAGTCCAAGGGAAAAATCCACACCTCCTTCTCCAGCCCCTTCTCTAGTCCCGGCCCCAGGACAAACAGGTGCAGTTCCTATTTCCTTGGTAGGGGCCTGACAGGATTGTTTGTATCCTCTGCCCTGTTCTAGGCCAGGCCAAGTTCTCTTTGTCTATGGCCGGGGAGAAAGCCAGCCCAGAGAAGTAATTTGTGTGGGGCCATCTGAAGTTAATGAATACTTCTCTGTGGTTGGCCAGTCGTCAAGCTTCCCTAGTAATATGGGGACTCACTCACTCACTCATCCCAGTCTACTGGCTGGCACCTTGATTTAGTTCTCTTGTTTGCCTAGACACAGCACGCTTCCCGAAGGGTTGGGACTCAACCTAGGTAGATTTGAATGATCCCTGAACATGTTTTGGTTTTTGTTTGGGTTGGTTTTATTTGAATGTGGAAACACTGGTTTAAGTAACTAATATGTAGCGATGTTTGGACACGAAGACATAGCTCACGAGCGAGTTTTGAAGAGATTTCTGACTCCCGCCCCCCACCAAGTCGTCTGAGGCTGCCCTCGAGCAGGCATGCAAATGCCCTCATCGCCAGTAGCACGGGGGTGGGGGGGTGGGTGCAGAGAAAGGGCTCCTAGCTGGGGCCTGAAGGTTGGGTGGCCAGAGTCCAATAGTCCAAGCTCAGGTGAGACTCCACAGTCAAACCTGACAGAAGGGTCTTCCTTCTTCCGAGCATTTGGGTTTGCAAGGTGACCGCTGTGAGGGGCAGGGGAGGGCAAGGGCAGAAGGGCAGGTGCTGCCTTACAGATTTTTCATGCACACCTGGCAGCGGCTGACCCGAGTGTGGAGCTGTCCTGCTTTCAGGGTTTCAGGAACGGGCCCCTCCCCAAACGGCTGCCTCTTCTCCACGGCCGTCAGCCAGAAGCTGTACTTGTTGGCAAAGTAGTGACAGGTGCCGCGGGCGCCATTGCACTCGATGAAAGGAGTGGCCCGGAAGTCTTGGAGGCAGGAGCCAGGGGAGACCAGGGATTGGCCTCCGCCCTCGGCCCCCGCGGCAGTGTGCTGAAACAGAGAGGGAGTGGGTAGTTGTGACCTGAGCGTGCCTGCTGGCCAGGGGCTGCCCTGAGCAGCCAATTGGTAAGCACTGGTTTCTGGTTCAGTTCCAGCATTTAGCCAAAAAAATATGTGTGTATGCATGCACATACACACATATACACACATATGTATGTATGTATATATACACACATATATCTATATATTTAAGTTAAATGATCATTTTATTGGGGGCTTTTCCAGCTCATAACAATACATACAACATTTGTATCAAATAAACTTAAACATATGTTTCCATCATTATTTTGTAAGCGTTTACTTTCTATGTGAGACCTTGCTTTCAGCTCCTCTTTTCCCCGTCTCTTCCCCGATCCCACCCTTATGACCCCTTGACAAATGATGGATGATTATTATTTTCATATCTGACATGACCCGCCACATTTCTGTGGTTCATCTTAGGGAAGCTCTTGCCCCTTCTTTCCTGGCCTCGGAGGTAGGAGAGGTGCTTCTGGCACATTGAGATAAATTGCCCAATTCACAGAGCCAAACCAGGAGATTCCATACTCCATGGTTTGGGTTGAATTGGAGCCCCGCCGAAAAACATGTTCAAAATCATCACATGCCACATATCCCTGCTCCAGGATCTCAGAGAGTCCTGATTTGCAAGTAGGGTTTTTGTGTGTGATATACTCAAGATAAGGTTCTCTTAAAGTCAGGGATGATATGGGCCCATCCAGTGCGGGTATCCTTATACAACAGATGGAACTGTGGGAGCAGGCCCAGAGGGAAGGAGGCCCTATGACTATGGAGGCAGAGATTGGAGTGATACCTGTAGAAGCCAAGGAAGCCAGCAGTGACCAGCAACTTGACTAGGCAGTGCCGGAGTCTGCTCTGGGGCCTCCACAGGTGGCCTGGTCCTGTGCTTTTAAGCCATCCAGTTTGCAGAGTTTTGTGACAGAGCACCCCAGGTAGGTCCACAAATGTGTGGAAACCTGAAGCTTTGATAATTTCAAGGATACTGCCTCGCTGTTATACTCAGGGCTTTGTATCTGTATTCAGAAAGCACTACTCTGAGGATTCCTGGTCATTACCCTTGATTCAGCAAAGCAGCCTGGAGAGGCAGCATACTTTAGTTAGTGTGTGTGTGTGTGTGTGTGTGTGTGTGTGTGTGTACGTGCGCGCGCATGCGCGTTTGCTGGTCAGCGTTATGTGTTAACTTGGCTAGGCTATGATTATCAGTGGTTTGGTGGAGGGTGGGGTAGGGGTGGGGGGGTTGTCATCTGATGTGAGTAGCCAGTCAGTGGGAAGGGGAATTTCCATGGGGGTGGTGTCTACCTCTTGCATAGAAATCAGAGGTAGGGAATGTTTGACTTGTGGACCATATAAGGGCTGCAGAATCATTCAGACCAGTTAACATCACACATGTCACCAAAGAGAAACAGTTCCGGCAATTACATTAGGGGGCAAGTTGATGAATTGTGTGACCAGTGTGGCCTATGAATAATGTTATAAATAGCCACATTGCCCGTGGCAGAAAAAAAAGGTCCATCACTCCTGAATTATAAATGAATGTTCTGGCAAAACTTCTACCCTCTCTGTGGATCCCGCAATCTTTTCATGTTCTGGCTTTTCTGGAGATGAAAGATGAGGCTTTCTATTCCGATAAAGAATTTGCATCGCAGCATGTCACAGGAGTTCTATCCTGTCCTGTTAGGGTGCTATGTGTTCAAATGGACTCCTTGGCAGCGAGTTTGCTTTGGTTTCTCTTTCTAGCCCGGATGGGTTAGATGTTGGGCTGCTACCTACCTACAAGGTCGGTAGTTCAAACCCACTAACCACTCCAAGGGAGAAAGGTGATGCTGGCTGCTCAGGTACAGATTTACGGGCACAGGAATCCTCTAAGTCAGATTCGACTCAACAGCAGTGGGTATTGGTCTGTGTCTTCTCTTTCTGGTAGCTTCCTGTACCACTTGCCTATGGAAGACCTCCTGCTGTGGGGGACCACTCCCTCCACCCCCTGTGTGTGGCTGTCAATGTCTTGCCCCCCATAGCCACGCTCAGTATCTTTTTCCTGACCCAATCCCAAGTTCTCACACATTCCTGACAGGGCCCAATGTCTCTGTGGCTTAAAGATGTTCAAAACTCTCTTAGCAAGGCAGCACTACATTCCTGGCCACAGCTTCTCGGCCCACATGAAAAGGCAGTGAAAATTGCAGCCAGAGCATAGAAGCACTGTGCTCCAGAGAGTGATCGAGGTCCCGTGCTCTCAGCCTCTCCCTTGCTATCAGCCCAGTTCTTTCTGTGTTGCCGTCCCCTCTTGGTAGAAGTAAGCATGGAGAGGGTGCTATGGTCTGTGACTATGACTCACAGAACCACTGGGTGCAAATTTCTTCCCCCCACCCTTCATGCAGAATTGGGTACTCTGGGCTTCCGCCACATCCAGGACAACCAGTTTCCTTCCATACACACTCCCTGCAGGTCACATTACCACTGCAATTTCGGTTGAACTTGGGATACCAATGTGATGGAACCTTCCAGAGTTCCCTGTGCTGCACCACCCTACTGGGCTAGGAGGAGTGCCAGGCCTTACCATGAGGAAGGAGTACCCAATCCAGAGGCTGCGCCACCCCCGGGGGCACTGCGGGATGGTGACGTCCTGGCTGTGCACGGCAATGGCTTGCGAGGGCGCCTCACATACTACGCAGCGGCTGATGTAGTGCGGAATCTGGGTCTGGCCCACGGGCATCATGGGAATGGGGGCGGTGGTGGAGAGCCAGTAGGACTTGTCATTGCGCCTGGCATAGTGGCACACTTCATTGACGTTGCAGTAGATGAAAGGCATGGTGCTGAAGCGGGACAGGCAGGAGCCAGCAAAGCCTGGCAAGGAGGGAAGGGGGCGGGCAGATCAGGGCCGGCTGAGGAGCGGGGCTGTGATGCGCTCCAGAACCACGGAAGGGCGGTTGGAATTTCCACCCAACTGCATCGACCGGGCCAGGGCACTCCTCTCTGTGCAGTCCTGTAAACCTGCCACGTGCCGAAGTCTAATTCAAGTTCTTTCTCAAACAGACAAGCAGGGAAGTTTGATAATGAAGATATTCATATATGCATGATTATATATCTATAAATATCTACACACACACTCCCTCAGGAGTAGTTTTAAATGGCTGTTTGATTAAACGAATTAATTAGGGAGGTATCATTCCATCCTACATTTATATTTAAGTATAATTTATATTTACACAAATATAAAATTACACTTACATATAAGTATATAAAATATATATCAGTCAAAATTCATATAGGCATTAATTTACATATATATTAAAATTTATACAAACATATTTATATAAGCATTTGTACTTATATAGGACTATTCTGACATCTTTTTATTTATATCTATATTTACTTTCATAAATCAATGAAATGTGGAATGGAATGATGCCTCCCTAATTAATCTTCATCCAACCTCTATCTAACAGATTGTGTCTAAGGGTCAGCACACCTGGAGACAATATAATTAGTTCTTCGGTTGCCCAGAAGGCTTTCTTTTTTTTTTTTAATGAAATTATTTTTTTGGGAGGGGGGGCATCACTGTCCTGGTGGGAGTAGGAAGCCCAGCCTTGCTTCTGGAGAGCTGCTGCTGGCTTAGAACTGTCAGCCCTGTGGGCCACAGTCCTGCACACAACCCCTATGCCACCGGGGCTCAGCTCTGCGAGGATTTCTTACTAGTGCTAACAATTGCTAACATTTTGCCGGGTTCCTCAAACTTTTTAAATAGGGGGCTAATTCACTGGTCCTCAGACTGTTGGAGGGCTGGACTATAGTTAAAAAAAAACAAAAAACCAACAATAAACAAATTCACTGTGGGCCCGGGATGAGCAGGCTGCTAAACAGAACAGGAAGCTCAGTGAACCGCATGTGGTCCGCGGGCCGCAGCTTGAGGGCCCCTGATTTACTGGAAGGGGTAAGAAGTGCCAAATGTTGCGCTAAGTGACTTAAACCCTGTGAATTATTTTGGACTCACACCACTGTGTAGGTAGGGTGACCAGATGTCCCACTTTTTAACAATTTGCCCTGCATCCAGCGGTGTTTTAAAATTAAATAAATACATTATTTATTTAAATTTAATTTAATTAAAATTAAACAAATTACAATACTATTTTTGTGTTCTAGGAACATTTTTTGCTGCTCCATAGACCAAATTTTTAATCAAGAACTCCCCCTTCCCCTGGTCAATGGTGTCCCGCTTAAAATCTGATCACTTTACATAGGATTCATCTTGTTTTTCCTAGGAGGGAACTAGGTTGAATAGCAGGCCCAGAGCACACAGCTAGGAAGAGGGAGAGCCAGGATTCGAACCCTGATCTGCCAGGGCTTGACCCCAACTCAACGGCCGACACAACAGTGGGCTCACTGAGGGGAAGGCGGGGAGAAAGGGTTATTGTTGAGGGGCTTGGGGACAGGTGGCCCAAGCTGGATACCAGGGCAGGAACCTACCCAGGTCCTGGTTGTGGGCTTTCTCCTGGCCCTCCACGAACAGCAAGCTGTAACCCACCCACAGCTGGCTCATCCCGAGGGGGCATGGGGGCACTTGATCCGACTGACTGTGCTTCACCAAGGTGTAGCCCACGCTCACGCTGCGGCCATCCACTCCAGGTCTCCCAAAGGGGCCCTGCTTCCCTGGAGCTCCTGAGAGGGAGAGAAGAGACAAGGGTAAGTCTGAGGCTTAAGTCGCTTTGTCTGCATGAGCAAGTTGAGGCTGCCTATAGCCATAAACATGTATAGTCTCAGAAACCCTATGGAACAGGTCTCGTCTGTCCTGTTAGGTCACCTCAGTCAGAAGCGACTTAATGGCTGTAGGCACTCCCTTTGTGTCCAGTAGTGTCCAAAGCACAGTTTGTACAGTATTGCCTCACTCAGTCCTCACAGCCAGCCCGAGACAGTACTCTGACTATGCCAGGTGTGATGAGGAAACAGGCTCAGTGTGCTAACTGGTTAGTAACTGCTGGAGCTGGGTCTCTAACACAAAAGTCATGGCTGCAGGGCCCCTTTGAACCCTTGATAATTTATATAAAAATATATATAAAAAAAGTCATGTCTTAAACCGACCGCTGTCTCCCTTCACCTACTACTCTATAATCTTTATGCGAGCAGATCGCCAGGTCTTTCTGAGTGTGCAGGAGAGAGATGGAAGGGAGGCGGAGGTGGAGGTGACGAGTGAGAGAGAGAAGCCTTAGGGATATAATCGTTCCTGATTGGACTGCTAACTGCCAGGCTGATGGTTCAAAGTCGCCAGCTGTTCCATGGGGCAAAAGATCCGGCTGTCTGCTCCCGAAGAGATGGTCCGTCTGGGAAACAGTAAGAGGTGGTCCTGCTCTGTCCTCCAGAGTTGGAGTTGGAAAGGGGTTTGAGTCAGAATCAGCCAGCGGCAGTGGGTGTGGTTTTCTTCCACAGAACTGGTGGGTGAATGGGTCCTGCCAGCCTTTCGGTCTGTAGTCGTGCACTTGTCTAGGGGAGGAGAAACAACTGCCCAGGAACCAAACCAGAGACCAACGCAGAGTTAAGATGCAAGCAAATCAACTCTGACCCATAGCCCCTCGAGGGACTCAAGGTGACCCTGTCAGAGCAGAGTAGCGCTGTGCCCCATAGGGTTTGCCTGGACTGGACTCTGAGCCACTGCTGGGTAGACTCAAAGTCCAGTCTGGTGTCTAGTAACCAAGTGCATTCACATCCCAAGCCCCAAACCAAGCCCACCGAGTCAATCCCAGTGCATAGCAGCCCTACGAGAGAGAGTCGAACTAACTGCTCTCCTTAGCTTTCCAAGACTGCAAATCCTTAGGGGGACAGAAAGGCTCATCTCTCCCCTGGGTAGCAGCTCAGTGCTCTAACCAGGGCTCTTGCAGTAGCAAAATCTCTCCTCTCCTGTCCACGGCAGGCATTGCTAATCCATTCCACCATTTCCCCACCAAGCCTCCTGGATTCTGTTGAGGGCAACTGGTCTGTCAGCCTGGATGTGCGTTCTATGGCAGAGTCAGCCCCTTCCATCCATATCCGAACCCCGAGTAGGAAAAGGGAGGTGCAGGGTAAGGGGCTGGAAGGCAGAGCCGAAAGGGGTTCGGGGTCTTTGGTCTTCTAGCATGCTGGGCATCCTTCCTCAGGATGTGATAGACTAGCCTCCCGGCCTCCAGCTCAGTCACCTGGTTTGTCAGCTCTCAGCTTGGAACCTTTGTCACCTCCAGCCCTCTGACTCAGAAGCCCCCTCCCCGCTAGTGTTGACATCACCAAACCTTCAAATCCAGGAGGGCCTTGCAGTCCAGGGACACCAGGATCACCAAGGACCCCAGGCGGGCCTGGGAACCCGCTGGGACCATCTTTGCCAGAGATACCAGGTAAACCTTTGGCACCTAGAAGGAGAGAAGGCGCAGAGAAGGGGCTCAATGTGGAGAGTCCTGGGGAGCCTACTCCAGAGAAAGAGGCCTTGGATGTCATGCTCCAGACTCACCAGCAGAGGGAGAATGGGCTCTCCAAATAGGGGTGCAAAAGGGGTACAAATAGGGGTGCTGACTGAAGTGGGCCTGTGCTAGTCCTTAGTTCAAAACCTAAGCTTCTCTAGGACAGTGCTCCGGATCCCTCACACCGCTCTATCCCGTCCTTTCATCCCTCAAGCAGCACTACGAAGTGCACAGGACTCAGGGAGACAAGTGTATTCCAGTCAGTGCAAAGTTGGGATGAGACGCCTTATTTCCTCTCCTGCAGTCCAGTGTCCCCCTACCCCCCCATGAAGCTGGCATGACAAGCCACTGGCTTTAACCAATGGTGTCTTGGGCCCCTGAGAAGCCTCTATCCTCCTCACCTTGTCCGCCTCCAGGGCCTTGAACCCCAGGGTCCCCCACAAGACCAGGGATGCCATCGATTCCTGGTAGACCCATAGGTCCTGGCGGAGCTTGGATGGCTTCTGTGATTGGTGTTTCTCCAGGAAAACCTTGGGGCCCAGAAAATCCTGTGGGTAAGGAGGGGAAATGAGAATGTCTGCCTAAGGCAGAGGAGGAAGCTGCAGTGTGTGTGTGTGTGTGTGTGTGTGTGTGTGTGTGTGTTTTCAAGAGCCTTCCTTTCCACTCAGCATCCAGAAGCACTTCCTGTTAGTTTCCGCAGACTCCGATCTGCAGGATGGCTCTCTCTAGCCATCTAACCCTGGAGTGGATTGGCAGTTCCTTGAGGGCAGGCACTGCTTTACCTTGTCTCCTCAGGGTGTAGCTCAGGGCCAGCTACACAGTAGGCAGATGGGTAGTGTTTGTTGTACAGAAGGCAGACTCAGTCTTGCTCAGGACTGGGCGGCTGGCTTGCTGACTTACTGGCCAAAGGCATGGGCGAAGAGACCATAGGGATGTGTCCAGCCCACCGCAATGGCGCAACTGGCATCACTGCCTAGGTTTCCCGCCCCTGCCAGATGGTTTTTGAAGAAAAGACTGACATGCCAACTCACTTTGTAATTCATTGAAAGGAATGTTGGCTATGGGGACAGAGCAGTGTTTATGACAGACTAAGACCATGTGTTGTCTAGTGATAAATAAGAATAGAAAAGGTGCAACCTGGCAGATTTCATCATCTTTCTGCCAGTAAGAAATACCATGAAAGAAACCAAGAACATGACTATCCACTCGGGGAGAGGGGAGTTAAGGGAGTAGGAGTTGGAAGAACCTGCTTGGGAGAAGGAGGCTGTCAGTACCTCTCCTCAGAAGTGACCTGTAAAGTTTGAGCAGAAAGTAAAATTCACATGTGCAAAGGCCCTGGGGCAGTATAGAGTTTAATGTTTTTTGTCTACCCCAAGGGGCCAGTATATCAGAAGCACAGTGTGCGCCAAAGGAAGAGGTTTGGTAGTGAAGGTTAAGAGGAAGGAACCATAGAAAACTTTGTGACCTCTGACTCAGATGCCATGAGGTACTTTGTGTGTGCTATCTGCGCGGTGCCTGGGAGAAGGAAGACCAGGTGGCATGGCCCTGCAGCAGCTCACAGGAGAGGTGATGGGCGCTTGAACCGAGGGAGGAGTGGGAGAGGCGATGTGGCGTGAGTGGAGGCAAGGCACATTTAGGGCACACAACCCTCAGGACTTACTAATAAGTTGAATGGTGTGTAGGGGGTGGGGGGGTATTCTGGTAATGAATACTGGCTAGTTCGTCATTTCTGAATTGAGCTAATGGGTGGCTGGTGATCTGCGTATGCATACCCTCTCTTCCCATCCAAACGCAGATGGGACACAGAGAGGTGAGGTCGGTGGCAGGCTGCATGGCCACAAAGCGGTGGTGGCCTTCAGTCTGGGGAGACAGTGGAGGCAGAGAGCTCCTCCAAGGGCTGGGGGGCCCTCTCCTCAGAGGCTCTGGCGCTCTTGGTGAGGTGATTGGTGAGGAATCCTAACCCAAAAATCCTGCCCTTGGGCTCAGAGCCAGCCCAGCACAGGCTCCGCACTTACCTCTTGGCCCTGCCTTCCCCTTCATCCCGGGAAATCCAGGGTCTCCAGGTGGCCCAACTTTGCCTGGAGTGCCCATGACGCCAGGCTCCCCTCTCAGGCCTGGCAAGGTCCAAAGGGAAGCACATCAGGGCTGAGAGCAGGCAGGGAAGACATGGGCATGGGGGAGGGGTTGAGGTAGGGAAGAACATGAGCAGTCTGCCATTCCTCATGGGCCTGGAGAGAGCAGCCAGCAGCCCCTACCTTTCAGCCCCAGCTCTCCAGGGGGCCCCGAGAAACCTGGGCTTCCTTGGTCTCCCTTGAGCCCTCGCGGGCCAGGAATTCCTGGAAAACCAGGATCTCCAGAGTCACCTTGATCCGAGGATGGCCCGGGGGGACCTGGGGGCCCAGGGGGGCCTGGACGGCCTAGGGAGAAAATCAGGACGGGGTGATGAGCAAGTGAGCGGGAGGTGAAGGCCTTGGGACCAACAGGAAGGCCAAGCCCAGGGTATCTGTGGGGTTCTAGCACCCAATCCTCCCAACCCCCTTTAGTACAAGGCAGTCAGTTCCTGTGTCCCTGCTGCAGGGAGTGATGGGAGATCAAACAGTGCCACACAGAACCAGTGGCCCTGGATATGGACCTGGCCAGAGGTCTAGGCTGTCTCTTTTTCAAACTTGCTGTCTTAACCTCAGAGAGACCCTGCAGAACAGAGGACAACGGTCCCCGTGAGTTTCCGAGGCTACAACTCTCTACCGGAGCAGAAAGTCTCCTTTTTCTCCCACAGAGTGACTAGGGGTTTCGAACGGGTGACCTTGTGCTTTGTAGCCCAGTAAGAGACTCACTAGACCACCGGGGCTACGGGTCAGCTGTGTGAGTGGTGTGTGTTCAAGAGTCTTCTTTCCCACCCAGCACCCAGAAACACTTCTGGTTAGTTTCCGCAGACTCGGATCTGCAGGATGCCTCTGGGTTTGGTCTTTACCTTGTTCTCCATCTAGGCCCGGTCGCCCGGGGTCGCCAGGCTGTCCTCGGATGACTGAAGGCAAGGAGATGCCTGGGGCACCGGGGAGACCAACAGGGCCATGGAGACCTGGGAAACCTGCAAAAGATAAGCAAAAGGGGCTGGATGGGCTCTGGGTGTCCGGGAGAGGGAGAGAGGACAACCTTCCATCGAAAACAAAGGGACATTCACACCAAGAAAACACAGCCCTTAGGGAGGAGCCATAACAGAGTTGACCAGCAGAGGGCGCTTCCTCCCCTCATTCCATCTTCCTTCCCTGAAGGAACACACAGAACTGACAATGGTTCAGAAACATCCTCTCTGTCTGCCCAGCAAGAACTACTTTTTATTGGGCTAGAACTTGGAAAGGTTTGGCTCCCCATTGTTTTTGGCTGTAGCATATTTTCCCCAATTCAGAGAGGAAAGAAAACCTGATTACAGCACTTTGCATTCAGATGTCCCACAGTACTTTGTAGACCAACTATCTAGCATCAGAACACATTTCATAAAATAGCCAGCTGTGCCCATTTCTCCACAAAGGTTGGGCCCAGGCCCCACTAGTCAGAATGACACCAATCAGCGTGGAGATCAGAGAGGGCCTCATGTCTCCCAATGCCTTCTAGGGCTAGCGGTAAACTAGAAAACAAGAGTAACGAGCCAATCCCAGGTATCAGTGGATGAATGCTTTCCATAAAAGTTACCAATCAAAAAAATTGCCCTGTTTAGAATTTTCCACCTCTACCTTCACTTTTTGTTAGCACAAGAGAGTCACCATGTATCAAAATATATGCAAAATGCTTGTTTTGCTCAGGATTTTGATACGACTTCACATGCTGCCTGTTTGTGGAGGTGTTTCTATTGTAAAATGTTCAAAATCAAAAGCTTGTATTCTGTGTTGCACGTCAGGGTGCATGGCAGAATTCATCAAAGCTATCAACCAAGAAGCACCTCTTCCCATATTGTTCATGTAGCAGGAAAGAAACACGTCTATGCATGCACGAAGATATTTGAATAAAGAGTAATAAAATTTTTGATGGCAGAGATGCTCACTTTTGATTGGTGACTAGAAGGTTAAAAAGCATTACTGCTGAGGTGTGGATTTTTAGTTTGTTGTGGCAGGAAACACTTTTAAAAGTGCTTCACTCCTGTTCGCCAAAAAAATTGCGCCTGTGGAAACTTGTGAAGGAAGACAGTAGGTTGGTTAATGTGGGTATTTTTAAACAAACATCATTATCTAACGTATCTAACTATTGAGAAAAACTGGAAAAGGTCTTATTTGGGGGGATTTGGAGGAAGAAGATTTCCAATTATTTAAGTCAGAAAGTAAGGAAGCAGAAACAGCCCAAATTATTCTTGGAAAAGTCACATGAGCCTGTGAAGGATCTTGATTTTTCATAAGTGTTAAAATCTGAAAAGAAAGACATAATTTCCCCCCGAATATCATTTTATGCATCTATATGTATATTGTATATATACACAGATCTGTATCTGTGTATACATATATATGTTAACCAACAGCAACAACCTGTGGTTTTTTAGTCGATTCCAACTGAAAGCAGCTCTTCAGGACAAGGTCGAATTGCCCTGCAGGATTTCCAAGGCTAGGAATTGTGACAGAGGCATGAAGTAGCTGGAGGATTGGAACCGTTTACCTCTTAGTGAGTCGACCAGGGCTTATTGTGTATCATAGATAAAGAAGCTAGCAATAAACCGAGTCTCTGAAACTTGAGCCCTTTCTAGGAGGAGAGAGCCTCATCTTGCCTATGGGGGTTTCAAACTGCTGAGCTGTGGTTAGCAGTTAACAATCCAATGTGTCATCACTATGTAACCAGGGCATCTACCACTGATTTAAGAGTAAGAAGCTAACATTACCTTTGATGTTCCCCTATCTGCTCCTCAGAGCTAGCCCTTCTCGGTTCTCTCCCCGAGACTGATGCGTCCATTCAAACCACTGCCGAAGAGTCAGTCCTGACTCGTGATGACCCTGTGTGTGTCCGTATGGTTCTCATTCTGCCCTTTCTGCGTGGATTTGAACCACCAACCTGCTTGTGTCACCCAGGGATCCACTCAGAGGCACCGCCCCTGCTGGGTTTGTAGGCGTCATTCTCTCCCTTCCCCACCAGTTGACCATTTGCACTCGCATCCTTAGACAATAAGCGTGCATTGGCTGTTTTTGCTCATTTGTGGACATCTCGGAGGGGAGTCCTCTCCCCTGTCTTTCCCTGGGACTGGCCTTGGCTGCCACACTCGCTGTTCTACACTCGGTTCCTGAAGTGTATCCATCTGAATGTGGAGTTTCTGGCTGCCTTGCTGGTTCGGATCTCATTACCTCTGACAGTTAAAAAGCAGAGGGAACACTGAATAGCCAGCCATTCCGAATCTAGATTGGAAAATGGGAAAGGTAGTGCTCCTGGTTGTCCATCTGTTCCTTTTTTCTCTGTCTCCCGGCAGAGAAACCAAAGGAGAAGCCCCCACAGTTGCCAGCTTTCAGAAAAGGGCACAGAGTTGGCAAGCTGTGGATCTCGAGCCCTGTGCGGCTTTTTCGGTCCAGACATGTGGCTTAGAAGTAGAATTAAACAATTTAAAAGGGTATTACTCGGAGAATGGTGACAGCATTAATTTGTCGAACTGGATTTATGACTCTGGAATGATTTTGAAATTGTTGTGAGGGGTCAGGGTTGGCTCTTACGTCTCAAGCGTTTGCCGACCCCTGGTGCAGACCAAAGGATGAAAGAAACAAAGAAACAGCGGATGCACCAGTTCACAAGGAATGCGATTGGCCTCCTCCTCCTCAGGTAATAAGAGAATGGAATGATTCCAACGGGAAGTTCCTGGAACACGCAAATGTGCCACGCCACCTATATACCTACAGTCTGGTGGCCTCTCTGGCCACGGGCTAGGAGCTTCAGAGCATTCGGAAACAGAATTCACAAGTAGGCCCTTCCCAGGTGGCCACACGGCCTTCTTGAGCACCACTATGTGCATGGCCATGAGGCAAGGGCTTTGCTGTTGGTGACCTCACTGCTCCCTGGGTCCTCACAAACCCTCGAGGCCCATCTGACCGCCGGAGGGAAACGCGGGGTTCGCTTGGCTAGCGGGAGAAGTAACTGTTGGGTCATTCCTTTTTCTAGCCAGCTGGATAAGACGGAGGCCACATTGGAGCTGGCTCTCCGTGCGTCCCTGCAGAGCTTCCCTGGGCAACAAGAGGCTACGCCGCATACACTTGTGAGGTTTCACTGACTAGGGTGAGGCTGGGTCTGCTGAAGGGTCCTAAGGAAAGAAACAGCATCCGAATGCGCTCTACTTCTGGGGGAAGTGGAGGTCTGCGGCTCAGAAAAAGACCTGCGAGCCTGGCGGGGCCAGAGGTGAGGATAGGCCTGGCTTTCCTGCCAAGACTCCTGGGAGTGTGTCCCTGGTGGCTGCCCTGGAGCGACATTGAGCATGTCTCCTCTTAGCTAGGGATGCCGTCCAACCTTGTTCCTCGAAGGCCCAGGCTGGTGCCATCTGCTCTAGACGCTGAGGACAAACGTCTCACTCAAAATGCAAGCCATTTCTCAAGACAGTTAAGCCAGGTTTCTGGCCAAGAACACACATACAAGGCTCATGGGTTAATGTGAGAGAGAGAGAGGCCCTGAGGTTAATGAGAACGAGTGAGAGTGAGTGTGCAGGCGAGAGAAGACTTGTTGAACTGTTTCTAGATACCTCCTGCCCACTGAGGCACAGCCTCTCCTCTTGTCCTCAACAGGCGGTCCGTGTCATTAGGGTTCTGCGACTCCTGGCACACACAGCCCAACCGTGTGAGCGCTATGGCCTGGCTGAACCCAACTATGGACTCCTCAGCTTTGACAGACCTGGCTTGGACCTCCTCACCTCGGGTCCCTTGTGGTCCTCTTACACCTGATTTTCCTGGGGTTCCAATGCCAACTCCTGAAGAACCTTTTTCCCCTTTGGGGCCAGGCAGGCCAGCAGCACCAGGAACTCCGGTTTTACTGGACCCTAGAGGAGATGCAGAGGGAGGGGGCCAGAATTCAGTGGGGCTGAGGACCTCATGCCTAACTTACTTGTCGAAAGTCCGAGAGGCCTTCCAGAGATTGAGAACTGAAGTCACATGTAGAGCAGTGGTTCTCAACCTGTGGGCCATGACCCTTTTGGGGGGGGGGGTGTCAAACGACCTTTTCACAGGGGTCGTCCAATTTAGAACAGTAGCAAAATTATAGTTATAAAGTAGCAACAAAAATAATGGTATGGTTGGGGTTGACCACAGCATGAGGAACTGTATTAAAGGGTGGCAGCATTAGGAAGACTGAGAACCACTGGTGTAGAACTTATTCAAGTAAAGCAATGTCCATCTTCCTTCCTGGTCACATCAAGGGACCCACCCACCACTTGGGGACTGATAAGGAGACCTATAGATGCAAGCAGATGAGATACATTTCAGTGGTGAACTCAGATTCTGGAGAAGCCTAGCGGACCCTTCCTCAGTCCTTGGGGATTGTCTTACCCAGTGTCCCAAGGCCACCCTTCGTGCCTGGAAGTCCATTTAATCCATGTAAGCCGGGCAGTCCAGGAAAGCCTAGGGAGAGAGAACGTCAGCAATGGTAGTCCAAAGTGGGCAGTAAGAGGCAGCAACCCCAGGATACTGCGGTGTTCTCAAGCTCCTGATGCATTGCCTACCACCATCAGGGAGAACAGACCACCTATAACTGATACCCCATCCATCCCCGTCTAGATTTCTCAAGCCACCTATCGGAGACTAATGCAGATTCCAACGTAAGGGACTACCAATTAAGTATGTCGAGAAGAACTCCAAGATCTTGAGTTACCAATTGTCCCTGACTGGTTCCCAAGTCGCACTCCTGATGTCCTGAAAGAAGGGCTGCATATGTCAGAGCAAGGCGTGTCCAGCTCACTCTTCTCTCCATGCTTTCGTATCCATCTGTTCTCCCTCATGCTTGCCCTCCTTCCTTCTCCTTCTTTCCCAATCTCTCTCAAGCATGCCTCCCATGGGAATAGCTGCTCATCAGGCAGTGTCTCAACCCCCCTCCCCAGTGCCTGCTCTCAAATACACCTGCCTTTAACTCCAACCATTCCAGGGTGTCCCAGTGGGCCAACTGCTCCTGGTTGGCCAGGAGAACCTGGGCGCCCTGGGTGTCCTCTTGGTCCTGCAATTCCAGGGAATCCTAAAAGCGAAATCAAGGTCCAAGATCAGAAGCGAGGCATGGCTTGAAGCGAATCAGAACCTTACAGATGAAAATTAGCAGGTCAAATGATACCTGGGGAGCCGGGAAGGCCGATGCCTCCAGGTAGTCCATCTTTTCCATCTTCACCCTTAGTGCCTGGGAAACCCATATCACCAGGCAGGCCATCTCTTCCTTTGATACCTAAACCAAGATGAGTGATGAATTGTGACTCATTTTGGGCAATGTATGAAGGAGAAAGGTGAAGCCCCCTTGAGGTGAAGGATATGTGACCCAACGAGAAAATGCTGGAAAGACACAGCAGCTCTGCTTCCGAGCCCTGGTGGCATTAGTATGTTATGTGTTGGGCTGATCACTGCAAGGGCAGTAACTCGAGCCCACCAGCTTTTCGACAGGAGAAAGGTGAGGCTCTCTATTCGTGTAAACAGCATCAATGCAGTCTACCCGCAGGGGCAGGTCCACTCTGTTCTATTGGGTTGATATCCAGTGGATTTGGTTGGAAATCCACTCGGTGGTAAGGAGTTTGTTTGGAAGAGCGGGGGACCTCAATTGAAAAGTACGTGAGCTCATTCTTTATGCCCCCAAGATCGGACACAGAATCCGCCTCACTTTAGATAACTATCTACCAAACCAAGGGAGTGGATGCCTTTATCCCTGAGGATGCTCTCATCTGTAGAAGAGCAGGCTGATTTGCTTAGGGAAACTGTGGGCTGTAGACACACACCAGGTAGAAATCTTACTGCATTGGATGGCAGCTACAGAATTTGGGGTTGCCCCACCTCTCAATTCCTACCATTCCTCACACTTGAAGGAAGTCTGTGAAGCACATGAGAAACGAGTCCAACAGTCTTACCATCAAAACCAGACTCTCCACGTGGTCCCTTGGGTCCTGGGATGCCGTGAATCCTCTGTGTTGGACCTAGGTCTCCTGGGAATATTGAGAACCCCAGAAAACCTTTAAAATATGAAACTGTTTGAGACGCGATATTTTTGTCCAGAGGAACTCCATGGCCAAATTCTCTACAGGGTGACCCATCACCAATAAGGAGCTGGACTCTGCCAGGTGATGGACGTGGCAGGACCTGTGGCTTATCTTCTGCTAGGAAGCACACATCCCCCGCTAGACTCAGGATGTGCTGAGAAGAAGAGAGGAGAGGAGAGGAGGAGCCTGAAAACACCACCACAATGAGATGGCAATAAGGGTGGAGCATTGTCTTACTAGGTTCACTGGGGGGAAGGGGGTGGTATGGGGGGGCTGCCATGGGTGGGGGTTTCAATAGATTCCAGGTTCTTCTCTGCTGCTGAGACTGGAAGGCAGCTGCATCAAATCACACAGTGAGACAAATGACAGCCTTTTCCTTAACTGAAGGGAGGAGGCGGGACATGTGGGAGAGCTCTGTTGAGACCATTGCTTTCTCTATGGTCTTGAAGTTTGGCCCAAAGGGGAAATGTAAATGCATTTACTAACCACTGAATCTCTCCCCCCAGGAGAGCCCTGGGGCAGCTAGAAGTCTACCTTGCTCTAAAAAGACACTTTACAACAGAAAATGTGCCTTACCTTTGGTACCTGGAAGACCAGCTGCTCCAGGGAGCCCGGGCACCCCCTTAAGACCTTGTTGACCCTTCAAAACAATACGAGCATTGTCATGTTTCTGTCCAGAGCTTAGGGTTTGCCGCCCTCCTGCTTACCCTCCCTCCCGCTTCCAGGGCCACTGCTTGAGTGATCTTCCCATGTACTCCGCGGTGATAAGGACATTGCCTTGTAAACAGGGAGACAGTGAGCCAAGCAACCACACTCCCACTATGTCAATGCCGACTATAGGATAGGGGTGCCCTGGCCCTGTGGGTTTGCCAGACTGCCATTCATGGCATAAGTAGAAAGCCCCATATTTCTCCCGAGGAGCAGTTGGTAGTTTCAAATTGCTAGCCTTGTAGTTAGTAAGCCAATGAATAACCCCTCTGCCACCAAGACAATGAATAGAGAGACAGACTTGATAGTCAGGCATTTGTTGTGCTCCTCAGACAGTATGCTACTGCTTTCTATGCCCAAGCTTTGGAGGCATTCATTAAGCACAGAAAGAAACGTTACTGCACCCTACAGGGTGTGATACATAATCAGGTGTCAATTTGGGACTTGAGATGATTACGAGTGAAGGGGTGGAGTCTAGTCTGTCAGTCGGGTCATAGCCAATGAGACCTCTGTGAGGGTATGGCCTCCTGGGAACTCTGGTATTTCTTCCTTAGAGTCAGGAGACATCTTTTCTCTCTGTTCACTCGCTTGGAGTCTCTCTCCTGACAAGGCTGACTTCCTGTGAGTCATCCCTGAGGCGAAGCCACATGGACCTACCCTGATGCAGCCCTGGGTGCTGGAGAAGCCATGTGGAGACCCCTGCCAGTGCTAATAGGCTTACACCACCACCGGATCCAAAGACATTCTACCACTGGCCTGTGATCCTCCTGCATTTGGTATCATTGTATGTGTTTAGTGAGTCTGAAGAGGAATTTATAGATTGGTATTGGACATACTGGCTAATATCGGACTTTTGGACATGGATTGTACTGGGTTGGGTGCTTTCTTAATGTACAATTACCCTTTATATAAAATGCTCTTATACACACATGAGTGTCTATGCATTTGTTTCTCTTGTCTACTTGGACTACATTACACAGAGCTAGTCATCTACTGCTGGTTCTTCTAGGAACTAGGGCTTTTTCTTATACCAGGCAGCAGATGGGACGTGTGCTGGAGTCTGAACAGGGGGCCGTTACCCTTTTCACACAAGGAGCTGCCTCTGAGTCTGGGAAGGGCACATGTCTGCTTTGCCTTTTGCGCAAATCTGCCCCTGGGGTTGGTTTGGACTCATTGGGAGAGGTGTCCAGGACAGAAAAATGCCATGGACTGCCATGGGCTAGAGGAGTTTGAGCTCTGGGTTCTGTGATTGTTCTTCCTGGACCACTGGTGCACTATCAAGACCCACAGCCCCCTGCTTCCTTCCAGGTGTTTGCTTGCACACTGCCCGATCTCCTAATCCTGAACCATTGTTTGCACTGCCCCCCCCATCTTCCCTCTTCCCAATGGGTGATCCGCAGGAGCACCCACGTTAGAACTTCCTTTGGCAATTGTTTCAGAGGGTGTGTGTGTGTGTGTGTGTGTTTCTACCAGATGGACATTGCTGAAGGACAAGGGTTTTGCCTGCAGGATTCATACAGGTGTTCTATCAGGGCTGGGGCACTTTTTCTCTGCCAAGGATCATTTGGATCTTCATAACATCATTTGCAGGCCAGACACAACTAGTAATGGAAAAACTAGCCTGCTATATTTGGTGGGATACTTCATCAATGCACCCCTCATGTGAGGCTGGACTTGGTTTTTCGGTGAGGAGGTTGATGTTAGCTGGTATGGAGGTTGCTGTGGTCTTGTGTGGCTCATAATGGAGCCCTACTTGAATAATGGGTTATACATTGGGCTGCTAACCACAACGTCAACAGTTTGAAGCCACCAGCAGCTTCTCAAGAAAATGATGAAACTTTTTACTCCCATCAAGAGTCACAGTCTCAGAAACCCACAGAGGCAGTTCTACCCTGTCCTATAGGGTCACTGTGAGTTGTGAAGGACTCAATTATGGGGCTGCACATTGCCCACCACTGATTTAGACCCTTTAATGCTAATATGATTATTAACCGCAGCCTGTTATATGCCAGCTACAATACTCAGCACTTTATGTGAATTGTCTCACTAGAATTCTCCAGACTGTGAGAAAGCAGTTTGGCTGTCATTCCTGGTTGTGACAGGTGAGTGCTCAGGGACAGTCCATCCTATGCATATGATCCCAGAACTAATGAGTGATGGAGCTGAGGTTCATACCCTTGTCTATCGCCTCCCTATGCCCATCGGCCTTTGAAGAGCTTTTAGAAATAAGACTTCTTAGGGAGCTTGGGCAGGAGGAAGGTAAAAGGAAACAGAGGAAAGATCTAGGAAGCAAAGCTATGGGTAGAGGTATAAACCTAGGTGTGTATATAGGTAAATACATTAGTTCATAAAAATAGAGGTATTGGCCTAGGTAAATATATTTATATGGCATCATACTGAGGTAGTGAATGGAATTCAGGCCTCTGCTCAAGTCCTCCCTCAATACAAGAACACTTTGTTCTAACAACCTGGCATTCTGTGATGTTAACCCTTGTAGCACAATCTCTGAAGACAAAATGGGTGCACAAGCAAATGTGGTGAAGATAGCAGATGGTGCCCAGCTATCAAAAAATATGGCATCTGGGGATAACATCTGGAATCTTAAAGGCTTAAAGTTAAACAAGCAGGCATCTATTTGAGAAGCAGCAAATCCACATGGAAGAAACACACCAGCCTGTGCAATCATGAGGTATTGATGGGATCGGATAACAGGCATCAGAATACGTCAAACAAACAAACAAACAAACAAACAAACAAACAAAAACCATATTGTTGAAAATGAACGATGTTAAAGCAGAGACACCAACCTATCTTTAGACAATGGAACATCCCCTCATAGAAGGGTCACAAGAAAGGGATGAGTCAACCAGGATACAATATAGCACTGATGAAATATGCAATGTTCTTCTAGTTCCTTGAGGCTTCCTCACTCCCCACCTATCATGACCTGAGACCTGCCTTTCACTGCAGGCTAGTACAGAAAAGTGCTCATGACACACAGAATCCAGGGACAGGAATGGGATTAGTGATATCAGGAGGGTAGTGAGAAGGGGGGGGAGGGAGGGAAGGATCGCCATAATGGACACATAACCATCCTCGAGAATGGTCACCAGAAAGCATGGGGGAAGGGAGGCAGCAGTCGGTATAAGATTTAAAAATAATACTAATTTATAATTTATCAAGTGGTTATGGGGAGGGGAAGGGGAAAAAGAGGATGTGGTACCAAGGGCTCAATAGAAAGTAAATGTTTAGAAAACAATGATGACAACAGATGTACTAATATGCTTGATACAATTGGTGTATAGATTGTGATAAGAGCTGTAAGAGCCCCGAATAAAATGATCTTTTAATTAAAAAAACAAAAGACCTTTAAAAAAAACACCCAAAACTTTCTTATCCAAACAGCCAGAAGTCTGTTCTGGATCCTCATAATGTTTCCGACTCTGTGTGGGACGTTGGCAGTGGTACCCAGGCAAGAAAGCCCGTGAGGGCATTCCTATTCTCCAAGCCAACAGATCTTATGAGGACACTACACGGACATAGACCCCACTAGGAGAGGCACAGGCTGTGAGAATTATAGAGGAGCTGGGGCCTGAGGGATGGCAGGAAGGAGGCCGCTTCAGCGGAGGGAGGATGCCCTGCCTGTGGGGGAGTCAGCACGGATAAAGGTCCTCAAGACCGGAGTCTTCAGGGTGAGAAGATGGGCAGGCTCCAAGAGAGGGACTTGTCTGACGAACTCTTGAGGGACGAGCACTGCGAAGGTGGTTATTGTCAGAAAGGTGGGACCATGAGTGTTTCTTCCTGTGGTGAGAGGTGCCTCCTTGGTGGGAAGATAATGGACATGGCACACTTACCATCTCTCCAGGCATTCCCGGGAAGCCTGTGATTCCCATGGCCCCCTTCAAACCAGGCGAGCCCCGTAGTCCTTGGGGGCCAGGAGAGCCTGAACTTCCCATAAGTCCTATGGTGACACTGGGGAATCCAATGGCTCCGGGGAGGCCTGGCGGCCCAGAGAGGCCACGCTCTCCTTTGTTCCCTAGGAAAGAAGTCACAGGGCTCAGAAACAGATGATTGAACACAAACCCAAAACACGGCCTTTGGACTCATAGCAACCCTGTGTCTCTAGGCTGCAAGTCTTTACAGAAGCAGGGAATCTGCCAGGCTCCTCGAGGAAGGCCACAACAGCTGGGGGCAAAACCTCAGTCCACAGCCAAATGACAGTCCCCAAGTCCAGGCACCCCTCCAGCCACCTTGTACTCCCTTCTGTCATTCACTGCTACTCTCGAGAGGCCTTGGAATGAAAGACTCATCTCAGGAAGAAAGGCTTATTGGCACCTCTCTGGAGCATTGCCCAGTCCTCAGCCTGGTACCTCGGGGCCCTGGAATTCCACTTGATCCAGTCGCTCCCAGGATGCCTTTGTCTCCTTTTAACAAAAGGTTAAGCATGGGTCCTCCTCGGCTGGGTCCTCCTGTTGGCCCTGGCTCACCTCTGTCTCCTGCGGGTATAGAGATCAGACGGTCGTGGTAAGAGAGACCTCAGCTGTGGGGTTGGGCACACACTGACCTGCCCGACTCGTTCGCAGCTTCCCAGTCTCGGCCCTTGCATGTTCTCTCCCACTCCCGTTCTCCCAGAATGGCATTCTATGCACGCCTGTCCTTCGAAAAGCCCAGAATCAAAACTCCCCTTCCATGGCCATATGGAAATGTACAGCTAGCGGCCCTACCAGGCAGTGTGCAGTGCTTTGGACTTGGGTATCAAAGGACCCAATTTAGAAGTCAAAAGACAATCCCCCCCCCCCAAGAAAGAAAAAGCTCTCATTGTCTAGCATAAGGTTGGTTGAAGTGACTGGAATGATCAAGGCCATAAGCAAACTGTACCCTTGGAAGGGTGGACGGCAGCTATTCCTACTTCAAATCCCCAGCTTACCTTTTTCACCAGGGTTGCCGGCAGACCCAGATGGTCCAATTCTTCCTGTTGACCCAGGGGCTCCCTTCAGTCCACTTGCACCAGGAATACCTGGGAGGCCCGGTATTCCCGGAAAACCTATCAGTCCACCAGACCCCTTTTCACCTATTGGGAATCAAGAGTTTGTATTAGTAGCCCTGGTTTCTGCCACAGGATACTGAGAGGGGAAGCTGCAGAGGTAGTTTCCCAGAATGCCTAGGCCCATGAGTTTAGTCCTGAATACATTCGTTGCTACTTTGCTGTGCATGGCATTGAGCAACGCAAGAGGTGGGTATCTATGGTTATACATCTGCCAAGTGAAGGATTCAGATGTGTCAGTGGACCAAAAAAATGGAGGGGGCAGGGAATGCCAGGAAAGTGAGTTTGAATCCCTGGCTTAGTGGCTAACCAGCTGTCTGCCCTTGGACCAGTCCTTTTCCCCTGTGTAAAATAGACAAGTCGCTTTGCTCACCTGTGCTGGGTATCAAGGCACTCACGGGAAGGGAGAGCTTCATGATAGATAGGGGTTGTGCAAGTGAGTAAACCCAGCATGGCTGCTACGGTCCTGGACTTTTGTAACCGTGAGAATCGGACCAGTGTTGTGTCCAGTAGTCATTGAAAGTCAGTCGCCTGGCTAGGAGGGTCCTTTTGGAGCCCTCGAATACCAAAAACGCCCCCCAAACACCTCACTGTCACACCAATTCCTGGGCTCCCCAGAGGAGAGGGGAGAACTGTCCCTTTAAATTTCTGAGATGGTAGGTCTTCGTGGGAGTAGAAAGCCCCATCTTTTTTCCAGTGGAGCATCTGCTGGTTTCCAACCGCTGACCTTCCAGTTCGCAGGCCAAAGCCTAGCCTACTGTGCCACCAGAGCACTCTTCAGCTCGTTTCAGCTAGTCAAATTGCTAACACAACCCCCGCTTATGTCACCACCACACCGCCTCCCCATGTGCCCTTTTTTCCCCCAGCAGCGTGAAGGGGATACACTGTGCAGCACGCTGTGAACAACTATGGGTGCTTCGGTGACTACTTCACTTACCCTTTGGACCCGGGAGACCTGGCAACCCTGTTTCCCCTGGCAAGCCTGTGCTCCCCAGGAATCCTACTCGTCCTTGAGATCCAGGAAGGCCGCTGATCCCAAGCAGACCTCTCTTTCCAGTTGGTCCCGGGGGACCTGTATCACCTCTGGAGCCTTTCTTCCCGGGATACCCTGAAGGAGCATCAGAGAGAACACACATGTGTGTGCATGCGCACGGCAGCTGTCGATTGAGGCTCCAGCCCCATCCCATGACTCCTGCTCAAGTTGGTTTGTTGGTTCTTTAACTTTGACATATGAACGATATTCATCAGCAGAGTTCTTCGCTGAAGCATGAGCACCCATGGCCCCCACCCCCACCTCAGGGAACACCAGGCCAATGACTACTCCCTCCAGAATGGCACCAGAGCTGGCAGGGAGAGCACATCACGTCTGATTCCAGTCTCTATCCTCTAGGAACTTGCTCCACTCTGTGGCGTTGCCTTTGAATGGGGCTCTGTCTCATTTCCTGATCTCCCAGTTGGAATCCTCCCACAAGGGCGGCTTCCTGAAGTGAAAGCTGAGCTGTTGTTTCCACCTCCCAGGGAGGCCGGCCTACAGGGCTGCCCTTTTAATCCCTCAAACAGGCAGTGAAATCAGCCAGTTCCTTGGTATTAAGGTTGAAAGACCCCCTAGCGCCAAATACTGTAGAAATCTCCAAGGCCCATTTGGTCTCCTATATATTCTGAGACTTTAACCATGCTTTAAATTGGCCAATGGGATTAAACTCCTGAGCTGATGCCAAAATGGAATGTTCAGTTACAAAGTGAGGAAATTAAAAAAAAAAACCCTCCCCAACCCAAAGGATTAATTCAATGAGGACAGAAGTATTTGGGCCCCTGAGAGCCTAAATGAATGGCTGACATGGATTTCAAAGGATTGAAAAGCATTGCTGAGCTATGAGGCCTAGCATTCGAAAAGAAGGCTGTGAAGAGGACACTGATGTAAGGAAAGCACATTTCAATGGGAGCCGATCCCACGGTGGCATGTGTTCTGAGATCCCTGGCTAGAATGTATAGGATGGGGAGAGTGCACGCTGGGGAACCTGTGGGCTGTGTTGCCTCACCTGGACAGCTTAGGGGGAAACCCTCGAAAACAGAGAAGGACAAAAGGGAGACAAGGGATATTAGTGGCTCGGCAAAGAACTGATTTTTCCCAAATCTTCACTAGAAGCAAAGAAGAAGAGATTTCATTACACGCACTTTGTGGCATGTTGCCAAGGAAGGACCTGTCGCTGGAGATGAACATCATGCTTGGTAAATTAGGGGACCCGGGAAAAAGAGGAAGGCCCTCAAGGAGGGGGACGGACACAGAAGCCACAACGTCAGACTCCAATACAACCAGAGTGGTCAGGGTAGCCCAGGGCTGAGTGGTGTTTTGTTCTGTTGTACACAGGTTCACTATGAGTCAAACCTGACTTGATAGTGTTTAATATCAATCGTCACTAGGCAGTGACGCAGGGTGAGGAAGATGGCATTCGAAAAAGGCAAGCTTTGACCATGAAGCTGAAACCAGGAGGTGGTAGGCCCTGCTACTGAAAGCCACGTTGACTAGGGATGCTCAGGATTCATCCTTGTCCGCCAATCTAAAGCAGGCTCCTCACAGCCTGCTGCTGAAGGCAACAGAGAACGGGGTTGATGGGGACAGATAGCCTCCTCTTTCTCCCACTGAGTGACTGGTGGGTTTGAACCGGGAGCAGGCAGTTAGCAACCCCAACACATAACCAATCGATTGTGATGCTGACATGCAAAGCCCACCAGTTGCCATAAATCCCACGTGCGGCAGAGTAGAACTGCTCTCTGCTGAGTGGGGGTTTTAATGGCTGTGATTTTCAGAAGCAGGTGGCAGTGATTTTTCCCAAAGGGAGGGGGGGTTGGAGAGACCAACTTTTCCAGGAGTGGAACTGCTTGCGGCCCCTGGGGAAGCCTTGTGGGAGGTGGGGTGGAGTCTGTTGTGGGAGGCTCCCCTGCAGTAGTTGGCTCTGCTTGGCCCTGCAAGGCTGGCTGGAAATGTGAGCACGGGGAAGTCAGGTGGCATGTCCATTCTGCCCAGGTGAAGTCTGTCAAGCCCTGGCTCCTCCGCCAAAGGACCTACCTGCCAAGCCAGGAAAGCCTGTCGTTCCTGGGAGCCCAGGTTTTCCCGTGATGCCAGACACACCATCAGGCCCTGGAGGGCCTGCCAGGCCTCTGGGTCCTGGGGTGCCAGGGCGACCCCGCTCACCTTTGGTGCCCAGCAAGCCAGACTTCCCAAGCAAACCTAGTGAAAGGAAAGGGCAGAGGATCATAGCCTAGACTGGCAGCAGGGCCTAATCACCACACCAACTTGCAGAGTCACTATTCCCTCAACGCTGTCCTGGTCACTCCCCGCAGGGAACCAGAGGCTTTAAAAGAACTCGTGGTCACTGCTGGCATGCTGAAGAATGGACGGTGAGCTCGAGCCACTTATAGATAAAAACAACAAACAAAACGAAGGCCAGGGCAAAATGGTAGTTCCTTTTAATCCCTTACACAATTCAACAACCGCCCCCCCACCACCACCACCATTACCACCCCTAGCCCCAAAGCGAAACCTCTATTGAGGCAAGTGTTAAATATTGCCGGAAAGTTACTGAAAGGTTTTTCTGTAGCTTATGAGAAAATAATCACCCTTGGGTCCTGGAGGGCCAGAATCTCCGGGAAATCCCTTGTCGCCTGGCAGCCCTTGGGAGCCCGGATTCCCTGGAGTACCATCTGCAGGACCCAAGACATCACCGGGGGCTCCTTTGGGACCAGGTGAACCTGGACTGCCAGGCTTACCCGGTGAGCCATCTTTTCCAGGGAGCCCATAGAATCCGGGAAAGCCCTTCTCCCCACGAGGTCCAGGAAATCCTAAATGTAGAGAGGAGAAAATTTTAAAAGGGTACAGAAAGTCAAAAGCCATCCAACTAAAAAAAAAAAAACTCACTGTCAACTCCTGATGACCCTGTAGGGTAGAATGGTAAGAGTGAGTCACAATTTCCGAGACTGGAACTCTAAGGGAGTAGAAAGTGCTGACTTCCTCTCGCAGAGTGACTGGCTGGTGCTTTCAAACCATGGACTCGGCTGATGGCAGTCCAGTGTGTAACCGCTGCGCCACCAGAACTCCCTTTGAACATCCACAAGGCAGCGTTCTCTAGGATTGAACTATTGAATTGTACGATATGTAAACCATTTCACTACAACAGTAATTGGTTGAAAATAAAGGCAGCATTTCTCCAAGGACAAAGTTTGGCTTGGGTGGTTAGGAAAGGAGGAGGATTGGAAACAGGGAACATGGTAGAGGGGTAGAAGGCGGTGGTGGAAGGGACATGGGATAAGTGATAGCACATTGAGGGGATTGCGGTGGATGAGTTGGAACGAAATGTGCATGAATGTAAAACCAGGCACATAGTTGAAGCCACTGCATCCATACATCTTGTCAAAGATCTTCCTCTTTTCGCCTGCCCCTTCACTTTACCAAGCATACTGGTCTTTTCCGGGGACTGGTCTCACCTGACAACACATTCAAAGAACCTGAGACGACATCTGGTCGTCTTTGCTTCTAAGGCCCATTCTGGCTGGACTTCTTCAAAGACATACTTGTTGGTTCTGTTGGTAGTCCCTGGTAATTTCAATAGTCTTCTCTAGCTCCATAATTCAAATGTATTGATTTTCCTTTTGTTTTCCTTATTCAATGTCCAACTTTCCCATGCACGACACAATGAGAAATACCATGACCTGGGTCAGGTGCACCTTAGTCCTCAGAGTTACATCCCTGTCAATTTATCCAATGCAAAGCATTATTTGGCCTCTTGACTACTTCCACAAGGATTGATTGTGGAAACAAGCAAGATGAACTCCTTGATAATTTCCATTTTTCTCAATTTATCATGAAGTGACCTACTGATCTATTTATGAGGATATGCACACAAACACATTAACAATGTGTATCACTTCTTTTGAAGGTCAGGAATCTCAAGTTCTAGGAGAACTAATCCAGAGGCAAGAATTGCACCACATGACCGGGAAAAGCTTCCCTTTCAGACAGGCCTGGCCCTTGAGCAAAGTTCAGCCACCTGCTCTTGGCGCTCCTGCATGTGCCAGGGAGCACAGACTACAACCTAGACATGTTGACAAGTGCCTCATCCCCTTCTTGGATTGCCTGTTCCCTGCTGGGAACCCTGGCATCAGTAAGCCCCAGGATGAGCCCATGCAGTAGAACCCAGGTGGTTCTTCAACATCATCAGAATCCCCTGGGTTCTGGGTGCCACGAGTTTGCATTTCTAACACGTTAACATTTACTGCTAAAGCTCCTGGCCCAGGTACCACACTTTGAGAAACATGTGTATAGTGTTAAACAAAGAAAACCAGGTTGGAGCAGGGCAAGAGGGAAGGTATAGAAATGGAATGGGGAATTTCCCTCCAAAGGATCCCAGTCTCTTTCTCTGGCCTTAACGGGGTTGATTCTGGAAACTGCCCTAGAATTGGCAGTCAAATACTCTGGCGCTTAGTCCTAGTGATGGAGCTTTGTGGTCTTTGACGGGTAATTATCCATGTGGGTCTGTGTTTCCTCATCTGAAAATTATGGAGTCATTCAGGTTGCTCTCCAAATGTCCCTATTGTTCTGACCTGCTGTCGTTCTATGTTCCTAGAGTTGCCTTGGCTGAACAAGAAATCAAACCTCCCCCGGCTTACTGCAACCCAAACACACATTCACACAAATGGAGAAACAGGCTAGGAGAAGTTACATGTTTCTTACCTGGCAATTCAGGGAGGTAAACACTTCCATGACTTCCTTGCTCTCCTTTAGATCCATGGAATCCTGGCTGGCCAGGAATCCCAGGGTAGCCCTGGATGCCTTTGGGGCCTGGAAACCCAAATGGAAAGTAGTGAGGAGACAAGAATTCGAGTTTGGTTCGAACAACCTCTTACATTGAGTTGAGAACTCTGAGTCCCTTAGAGGACCTCTCTTTTCCTCACCACCCGCATTGGTCCTTCCCCGCAGCATCGAATCGCCAATATCCCTCCCCCCCCCAGGCTGCCCTCTCAGAAGGAATACTCTGAAAAAAAAAAACCACCACCACACTCACTGCCATCGAGTAGATTCTGATTCATAGCAACCCAAAAGGACAGGACAGAAGTGCCCCCTGTGAGCTTCTGAGACACTAACTCTTTACAGGAGGCAAGCCTAATCTTTCTCCCTTAGAGTGGCTAGTGGATTCAAACTACTGACCTTGTAGTTAGCAACCTAACGTGTAACCCACTACACCACCAGGGCTCAGAAGGAATGTGGCTTCCTCAGTGCTCCTGGGCTGGACTCTGCCCACAATTCTGACAGTTCTGCTCAGGGGCTTTCTCTGGCCCCATCACGTACCTGGGAATCCGGGAGATCCTGGCTGGCCTGATGGGCCATAAGGCCCGGTGATAATACATGGTAATGTTAGTCCTGTAAAAGGTAAGATGTGAACATCTGGTCAATTCACTGAGTCTAGAGAGATTTCCTTTTAACAGCCTCCTTTACTCTCCTCCCCTTCAGGAGTAACCACATTCTTCTTCCCACAGAGGAGCAGGCAGCACATGCAGAAGAATCTTGGCATCAGATACTCTTGAGAATGACATCTAGACAGCAACTGTACACAGATGTGAAGGCCCTCACTGTCCATGTGCCAACATCCTCCTTCCCAAATCATTGGTGCTGTCATCTAACAAGGTTTTCTAGAGGTTGCTTAGGCAGCAACAGCAGCCAGTGGCAACTGTCCTACTCACCTTGCCCTCAGCCAGAGCCTATCCCTAGGGTGTGGGTTTGGGTTAGCTCCACTGGTCTCTTGGACCCACTCGAGTGTTAGAAGTCAAGACTCCTCGGGTTCACATGTCTGACCTTTTCTTGGAATGAATGAAGTTTCCCTCAAACCATTGGGGAACTTTTCTTGACACTTCATGTCATATCTATTGAGACTTATTTAATGCCTTTTGTTGGATGAACCTGTACCAGGAGAACCCTGATGACTAATCTCTTGTCCATGACAGACAAAACCAAGACTCTTCCTTCAGCTCCCTATTCGAAACTGGCAACTATGCTACTCATGGGGAAGGAGTGGGCACTTTCAAGATTCCAGACTCCCAGAGTCGAATCTTTGCCGAGCCCTTTCCCTGGCATATTCTCTCTTGCTCATTCATAATGCAAAAACAAAGGGTCTCTAAGATCACAGAGGGGCAGCTTAATAAAATACTGTGGAACAAATTGTTTGTCGGCTCCCTCAAGTGCCATTTACAAACAATTGCCTTGCTAATTAAAATTAAGTCTTGTCTATTCATTCAAACCATCCCTAGGGTCTGCTTGAAGCCCCGGAGCCAACAGTTCTCATGTGCTATGATAGCTTGCGCGTGCACTCAAATCACAAATCACATTTCTCAATGCTCCGCATACAGCCTCTGATTCAAACGACTGATTCCACTGGCTGGCACTTTCCTGCCACTACCACTTCTCTTTGCAAACAGAAAGGTCTGATGCCATTTGTAGGCTACTCATTCGATGCCCAGAGCATGACTGGCAATGGAACTCTTATAAGGTGTTTGTGATGAGGGTGATCCCTGGGCTCAGATCCTCCTCCTGTTCCTAAGTAGTCATATGGGTAACAAACTACATCTCTCTGAACTTCAAGTGCAAACTGGGAACTTCCTATCTTACTGTGTGTGCGTGTTATACAAAATGAGTGCTAAATAGTATTTTGCACTGTGCTGGTGCTTCTTAGCCTACTTCAAGGGAAGACTTCACAAGAACTAGTTTACGGCAACCCCATAATTTCTAACTCATTTTATTTTATTTCTTTTTGTGGGCATCGCTGCCTCTGGTGGTCATGGGCACTACTCAGTGCAGCTCCTGAGAGCCGTCGCTGGATTTGAACCGCCAAGCCCGCGGGCTGCACTTGCGTATTCAAACATTTCACGCCACCGGGGCTCAGCTCACTCCGTCATTTTATAACCAGTTCACTTTCTGCCTTCTCTGCCTCAGGTTTCTAACCTGATTTCCCTGGGGTGGGGGGGAGAAGTTGCCCCGCACCTGAATCGTTTTCAGTAAGTGCTCACACCCACCTCAATTCAATCGGCTACTGAGATAACAGAGCTATGTCTGAAAGTTAGTCCCCTCCTACGCTGAGGGTCCATGGGTACTTCTCATGTGGAGGACTCCCAACTTGGCTTGACAAAAGGGATGAAATAGGTCTCAGTGGATCTCACACGAGGTGCTCAAAAACATACCACTGGTTTGAGGAGATCCCCTGTTCAACCAATAATCTGGAGTCCTTTGAACTAGGACAGAGGTCAGCAAACTCTTGAGACCGAAGAGCCAATCGTGACCTTCCTAACAACTTTAAAATCACTTAAAAGCCTTACATATGTTTTTCCAAACAAATGAAATCACTGCGATCTGAAAGCATATCCTTCAAATGTTTTCAGTGTTACTTCAAAGCCACCAGTTCACACCGAGAGAGCCGCATATGGCTTGCAAGTAGCAGTTTGCTGAGCACTGGGCTAGGCTGAAGAATGGTCTGCAGAGATGGGACCATGCAAGGAGAGCCGGGCAAAGACTCTTCTGCTTTCAAAGACCTCAACCGCCCATTGGCTCCCATGTGTCAGTCTTCACTACTGCATCTCCACTGCTTTGTATCTCCAGCCAAGGCTTAGGCGAAATGCCTATGGGTGTGTCTCAGGGCTGGCTCTAACTAGTAAGCCTTCCCTCCCCAATTTGTCAGATCAGCTTCATGAATCCTCTTCATCTGTGACACCCAGGAAAAACAAAGTCTTGACAACAGTGGTTGTCAACTTTCCTAATGCCACGATCCTTTGATATGGTTCCTCATGCGGTGGTGAACTCCCAACCATAAATTATTCTTGTTGCTACTTCATAACTGTCATTTTGAACTGTTATGAACCGGGTGACCCCTGTGAAAGGGTCAGTCAACCCCCAAAGGGGTTGCAACCCACAGGTTGAGAACTGTTGCTTCAGAGGATGGGGCCACTGCCAGGTATCTAGGAAGATGAGTCAAATCTCCCAAGACCCAAATCAGACAGTGTTCTTGAGTCAATGCCAACTCACAAGGGACCCTGTAGAACAGAGTGGAGCTGTCCCTGTGAGTTTCCCAGATTGAAATATTTAGGGGAGGAAAACGGTTCATATTTCCCCCACAGAACAGATGGTGGTTTAGAACTGCCAACCTTACAGTTAGCAGGCCTACACATAAACGCTATGTCACCAGGGCTCCCGAGGTAGAAACTAGAAGGAATAAAATACATGTTTTCCTTCATAAGTTTGTTGCAGGCCAGTCCTGTATATCAGAAGCAGAGGGTCAAAATGGAAACAAACAAACAACCCCCCCCCCAAAAAAAAGGAAAAATAGATAAAACCTTCAGGCCACATTGTAATTCGGTTTTTTACATCTCTTCCACCCACAGTGTGTTTTGGTCCTGCAATAACCCACCAAAATACTGTGGCAGTGGATTCTGACTGCTCCCTCTGGTTTCTGTAAGTCTTTGTGGGAGCAGACAGTCTCATCATTCTCCCACGAAGCAGCTAGTGAATTTAAATTCCCAATGGATGGTTGTTTGGCTTAACCCAACACTTAATACACTACACTGCGAGGGCTTCTTGAAATGCTACCAATAACCAATTTATTCAGAATTCCACCTCACCCCACCCCCAACAATGTGAAACATCCAACTACCCCATAAGAAGATTTTTGGTTATCAAGATTCTGACAGCTCAATTGGCTTTGGATCCCACACCTAAAGATGAGGCCTGTATGAGGTTTTTCAGATACCTCCCAAGGTGACTTGTAGCCCTGGTGAAGTTGGGGAAAATGAAGTTGCCTTAGGTCAAGAGCAGCCAAGCCATGAAGTAACATGCAGGGTGGAGGCAATGGGTCAAGCTCACAGGCTGCATGCCTACTTCTCCCCAACACCCCTCTGCCCCAGCAGTGTGTACAGAACATAAAGTGTGCCAGGCAATGTCAGTGTTAGCCTTCGTCCTGCTAACTCAGGATCATTCCTCCCTAACTGGGGTCTTCAGTGCGCTGCTCAGGCCATCGTGAGTGTGGGACACAAAGGTGAACTCAAAGGCTGGAGAGTTGCCACACCAGTGTATGAGAACCTCTAGCCAGAGCTGGCTCTCACCTCCCTCTGTGGCTCCACCTCCTTTACCAAGCTTCTCCCTACCCAGGCAGCAACAGTCACCTAGACCAAGGCAGCAGAGGAAATGATTAAAGCAAGGCAGAAGTTCCTGGAGGATCTTGGACCCCCATAGGCACACCAAGCAAATTCTCTGTCTGGAATGAATAGAGAGGGCTGACACTGGCACAAGATCAAGCACACAGGCACTGCTTCTGTAATAACCTGGAAGATTGATTACTACCAGCATCTGGAGCGGAACCACTTTGGAAACAGCCACTTGTCTTCCTGTCCGGGGTTGGTGATATTTCATAAGGCAGGGTAGAAAGGCTGCTGATGATTATATTCCCTTCCTTGACACTGCAGCTGTCCATGCCTGGGCCACTGTTGGTTGGTGTGGGTACACTCAGGTCAAGCATCGCCATTTTTCTTGGCAATGATGGCAATGCAAATGTCTGGAGCCCACAGGTTATTATGATTGGTTTTTAATTTTGTGGAGAGAAAGATAGATGGGAGGTGGAACATGGGGTCTCAGTTTATGTAGAAAGAAAGCTCATGCTTTTCACTGGAGTTTTTTTGTTAACCTTTAGGACTGCATAAGGTATCTTCAAGACTTTATCTTACAATGTCACTAAAATCACGAGAACTTTGTGCTCAAATATGAGTGACGTTTAGGGTACAGATGGTCCCAGGAGCTCCCTTCTAGAAACTCAGCCTGTTATCAAACTGTCAGAAATAGTGATACTGTCCAGAAGAGTTAGGGGAGGTGTATGTTTATAGGCCCATCATTTGTCAGTTTGTTGCAATTGTATTGCCTTGTATATTGCTATGATGTCAGAAGCTATGTCATCAGCTATTTTCAGTACCATAAGGGTCACCTAAGTGGAACAGGTTTCAGTGGAGTTCCCAGATTAAGGACAGACTACAAAGAAGGGAAAGGTTGTTCACTTCCGAAGGATTAGCCACTGAAAACCTTGTAAACAGCAACAGAACATTCTTAGATAAAGTTCCAACAGATGAACTTCTCAGTTTGGAAAGCATTCAAAACACCACTGAGCAAGGGTTGCCTTCTCACAGAAGCATCTACTAGAATGATATGGTTGGTGTAAAGTTTTGGGGAACTTGGCCGATGGGACATGACCCAACGTGGGAAGAAGTGGCCCAACAACATGATCAGATTGTGGAAAGTATTAAGTCTGAATGTAGGAAAATTGGAAGGTAAAAATCAGGGCTTCCGGGAAGATAGTGGCTGAGTAACACCCACCAAAGGGACTCATTAGAAATCAGCCCAGGAGAGTTACTGAGAGAGAAAGTCAACACTGCCGGATCACAGGAAGAGCATTGTAAAGATAAATAGTCACAGATCCACAAGGTTTTGAGGGGCTGGGGGCTTTGGGCTTGCCATAATGAAGACCAGCTAGAGTTTGACCCTATCCCCACCACTGTCTCCCACTGCCTCCACTGAAGCGGAGCTGGAGCCGGGATCAATGGGAGCTGGCACAGGGGCTTTATCTCAACAGAACCACAGATTGTCACCAGCAGGGGGCAGGAATTAAACCCTTGCAGCTCCACTGTCAAGGATCGGGACTCAGCTATATAGTTACTTTGGGTTCCCTCTCTTTTCTCTATCTCCACACAGTTTCAGCAGGCTTACTTCCTTGGTGATTTTTCTTCTTGGTGTTTTCCATTTTGGCTCACATGCCATTGTGGACTTCCAGAACACTCCCCTTAGCCTAGGGCAATTACACCTGCTACACCCAGCTGGGAGAGCCCCACCCTATGCAGTGTAGCCTGAGGCTGGGGAAGTCCACTCAGCCTCCACCTGGGGATATTCTCCCCAAGTTCTTATAGGGGAATTCCAGCCTGAGTGGCTGGGATAGCTATTATATCTCCTCTGGGATTTCACCTCACTGAGGGAACTTCCTTCCGCCTGCCTTAGTTCCTCACACAGCCCAAGGCAGTTCAGTCAACACTAGGCAAAGTTCAACACTGCTGCGGGAACCACTGCCCAACCTCTGTAGTGATCCACCTGATCAGGGCAATTCTGCCCACCTTTCATGGTGCTCTACACAAAAGTATGTAGCCCATCAGCCTTCTGTGGCCAACCCCTTGCAACGGACACCCCCGCACACCCCCTGCAGTGCCTCAAGCTGCCATGGGCTATACCATCACGGCTTCTAGTGACATAATACAGTATGACACCATCCTTATGGGTCCACAACAATCCAACAAGTGGTCCCTGAGAGGACCATCCAACTTGCCCTTCAAATAATGGAATACTGGTTCACTAGGGAAAGAGTGAAGTCACAGGAGGATAAAGTGGTAGGCCAATTCCATAGTGAAGTTAGTCACAGGAAGTTTGAAGGCACATTCCTACAAGTCTCCCTCAGAGAGCTAGTGCTCTTCGATTCCCTGGAAAATGGCACCTAAAACAACACAATGTAAATAGCAACTGTCCCCAACAACCTCAATGAAAAAACAGGAGAAGCAAAAGACAACAGCAAATGTCCTGAAGCTAGGTGACAGACGTAAATTTTCAGAATTCTGCTAGTCATACAGGATATAAGGGAAACAATGCAGAAAAAGGATGAAATGATAGATGAGATAAATTCCATACACCAAAGGGAAATACAAGAGCTTAGGAATGAGATAACAACAACAACAACAAAAAACCAACAGCAGACTCACAGACTTCAAGAATTGATTGCAAGAAGTGACCTAGATGATAGCCAAGCTGACTTTAAAAATGCGAACAAAAATCTAATAAGATCGTCAGAGAAACTGAAGAAAATGTAAGAGCTATGTCTGATTCTATGAAACGGAACAACATCAGAATAATTAGATTACCAGAGAAAGATACAAAAAAAGTTATCTGCCACAATAGAGAATAGTTGGAGGAAAAAAATCCCCCAGCTTAATGAATGAAAACCAGGCAACCATTCAAGAGACCGAAAGAACAACAGATAGGCTGAATCCCAAGAAGAAGTCAGCAAGACAAATAATAGTTAAACTATCCAATTTTGAAGAAAAGGAGAAAATTATGAAAGCAGCTAGGGAAAAGTAAGCAATCACAAATAAAAGTTCCCAAATAAGAATATGCTCAGACCTATCACTATGAAGAAAAGGAGAGAGTGGAGTAATATAGTCCAAAAATTGAAGGAAAATAATGCAAACTCAAGAATATTCTACCCAGCCAAATTATCTATCAAGAAGGATGAAGAAGTGAGATATTTCCAAGACAAGGAATAATGCAAAGAATATGTTAGAAGAAACCCAGCCCAACAAAAGATCGTTACTGACCCAGTATGGGTAGAAGAACAGCACTCATACAGCATAAATAAGAGACTGCCACAAAGAACAAACTCACCCAGAGGGCAACAAAGAGAAAACAGCCCTGAAAATAGGAATGGCTTAAGGGTGGGATAAAGTCAAGAATGATCAACCCTCACACATACATGCACAACACCCTGAAAGGAAAGGGAGGTAGGGAAACACCCAACACAAATGGTAGAAGATGACATCACATATTCCACAGATGGAGATAATAATCCTAAATATCAATGGACTGAACTCAGGCATCAAAAGACTGAGGCTAGCAGACTGGCTTCGAAAACACAACCTATCAGTCTGCTGCCTACAGGAGATACATCTCAAGATTACAGACAAGGGGCTGAGCCCCGGTGGCATAAATGTTTGAGTGTGGGACTGCGGCCCACGGGCTTGGGGGTTCAAGTCCAGCAGCGGCTCTCAGGAGCAGCGCTGGATGGCTCTCACGACCACCAGAGGGCAGTGATGCAAAAAAAAAAAGATTACTGACAAAAATAGGCTGAGAATCAAAGAGGGCAGTGATGCAAAAAAAAAGATTACTGACAAAAATAGGCTGAGAATCAAAAATAGGCTTAGAAAAATAGAGAAAGGCATACCATGTAAGCAACAATTAAAAAAAAAACAGGGATAAAATGGACCTTAAAGTACAAACCATAAAAAGGGATAAGATGGGACACTATATAATGCTAAAGGGAACAATAGACAATGAACCAATAAGCCTCTTAAACATATATTCTCCAAATGGGAGAACCACTGAATATGTAAACCAAACACTCCAAAAGGTGAAAAAAGAAATCACAGCCTCAACAATTATATAGTGGGTGACTTCATCACACCATTCTCTGAGAAAGACAGATCACAGGGAAAGTAACTCAACAAGGAGGCTAGAGATCTAAATGCTACAATTAGACAATTTCACTTGATAGATATCTACAGAGTTTTTCATCCAAATACAAAAAAAATTCACATTGTTTTCAAGCCCACATAGCACATATTCGAAGATAGACCACATGCTGGGCATAAGGAGTATCTACGTAAATTTAAGCACATTGATATCATACAGCCCTCCCTCTCAGACCACTGTGCCATAAAGCTGGAAATCAATAAAAGGAAGATGAAGAAAACAAGAGCAAATAATTGGAGGATGAATAACTCTCCATTGCAATAGGAGTGCATACTGGTCCAGATCAGAGATGAAATTAGGAAATTTCTAGAAGTCAGTGAGAATAAAAACACGACATACCAAAACTTATGGGACATAGCAGAGGAAGTTTCATAGTGATACATGCACACCTGAAAATGGAAGAATGTCTCAAAACTGGTATGCTGGCACAAAATTTACAACAACTAGAGCAGAGTCAACAGAACAATTCTAATAGCCAAAGAAAAGAAATAAGAAAAATCAGGTCTGAGATTCAGGTGAGGGAAAATAAGTAAACAGTGGAAAAAATTAATGCTGCTAAAAGATGGTTCTTTGAAAGAATTAACAAAAGTGACAACCTGCTGAAAGACTTAACCAAAGAAAGGAGGGAACAAATTTCAATAGCCAAAATGAGGGATGTTGAGGGAGCGCAGAGGGAGGAGACATATGAGGAGCTGATACCAAGGACTTAAGTAGAAGGAGGATGCTTCGAGAATGATGATGGCAACAAATGTACAAATGTGGTTTGTATACAATTGATGAATATATTGATTGTGATAAGAGTTGTATGAGCCCCCAATAAAATGATTTTAAAACAAAAACACACAAAAAAAACTTAACCTCAGAATTTTCTCTAGTCTCTGTATGGTACTTCTTCTCAAGTAAATTAAAATTCACCAATTAAAATAACATTAAAAAAAGAATGAGGGATGAAGGAGGGGACATTACAACTGACCCTAATGAAATTAAAAGGATAATTACACAGTACTACGAAGGACTGTACTCTAATGAGTTCAACAACTTGGAAGGCCTGGACAAATTATTGGAAAAATGTCCCTTCCTAGACTATACCCAGTGGATGTCTAGAATCACAACAGACCCATAGCAACAGTAGGAATAGACAAGGTTATCAAGGGGTTACCAACAACAAAAAAATCACCTGGACCAGATGGCTTTACAGGATAATTCTACTAAGCATTCAGTGATAAACTGACACCAATTCTACACAAACTCTTCCAAAACATAGAAAAAGATGGTAAGCTCCTGAACTCCTTCTCTGAAGCTAGTATAACACTCATACCAAAACCGGGTAAGGATCCCACAAGAATTGAGAACTACAGACCAATATCCTTAATGAATATTGATGCAAAAATCCTTGATAAAATACTGGGCAATAGAATACAGAAGTATATAAAACAAATAATTTACCATGAGCAAATGTGGTTCATACCTGGGATGCAGAAATGGTTCAACATATGAAAGACCATTCACTACATTGATATGAAAAAGCATTAGACAATATCCAACACCAATTTCTGTTTAAGACACTTGGGGAGATAGGAATGGAAGGAAAATTCCTCAAGACAATGCAAGCTATATATGAAAACCCAACCACCAATGTGGTAGTCAATGGAAAAAAGAAGAACATAATCCCACTAAAAATGGGACCAGACAAAGATGCCCCTTGTCCCCCCTCTTATTTAATATAGTACTGGAGGTTTTAGCTAACAGCATAAGGCAAAGAAAAGACATCAAAGACAACAAATGTATTCACCTGGGGAAGGAAGAGATGAAACTATCGTTATTTGCAGCTGTAATGATTTTATATATGGAAAAAATCCAAAAAGCTCCACAAGAGGCGTACTGGAAGCAATAGAGGAGTATGGCAGAGTGGCAGGATACACTATCAACAAACAGAAGTCTATGGGACTGCTATACACATCAGATAAGATCACAGAAGAGGAGATAAAAAAGGTTGTACCCTTCACAATAGGCAAGCACAAATGGAAATATCTAGGAATATACCTGACTAAAAGAACAAAAGATCTATATGATGAAAATTAAGGACACTATTACAAGAAGCCAAGAGTAACTTCAGCAAATGTAAGAATACCCCATGTTCCTGGATCAAAGACAGTACAATAAAAATGTCAGTTCTATCCAAGGCACTATGTAAGTTTGATGCAATTCTGATAAAATTACCCTCTTCTTTCCTCAAGAAATGGAAAAAAAAATGATTACCAACTTCCTACGGAGAGGGAAGAAGCCTAGGATTAGTAGAGAATACCTCAAGAATAAGTACATAGTGGGAGGGCTTGCCTTATCTGACTTAAGCACATATTATACAGCCCCAGTTATCAAAACAACATGTTATTGGCATAATGATAGATACTCAGACCAATGGAAAAGAAATGAAACCAATACTCAGAAATAAAATCATCATCATACAGACAACTGATCTTTGATAAGGACACCCAAATATCAAATGGGAAACAGATGCTCTCTTCAACAAGTGGTGGAGGAAAAATGGATATCTATCTGTAGAAAAATGAAGCCAGCCATTTACCTCACTCCATGTACAAGAATAAACTCAAGGTGGATCATAGACCCTGAAGTAAAACCCCATACTATAAGGGCCACCAGTGAGGGAATTGGGATCAATGAGAAGGTGGAAACACTCCAAATTTCCATCAACTGACCAGTGGATTAAAAAGCTGTGGTACACACATACAATGGAGTACTCCACATCGCTGGAAAGCAATGATGAATGCGTGAAGCATATCACCGCATGGGAAGAACTGGAGGAAATCATGCTAAGTGAAGATAGCAAAGTGCAAAAGGGCATGTACAACATTAGTTCACTGAGTTAAGCTTAAAAATGCAAAAAAGCATAGGAAATAAAGCTATTGTATACAGAAATTCCTGGGGGGAGGTGCAGGTACTATGGCAGGGGCCAGACCAAATCTAGGGCTACATATGGTAGCTAACTGAGGGGGTGGGGTGGGGGGAGATAGTGATGTGTAGAGGGGGAATGGGGTACTAACCCAACTAAGGGGAGCACATTGTTTATATCTCCACAGGGAAAGAGGGACCAAACTTAAACCCGGTGTTCCAGGATATGAATGAATGCAGCATGATGACATGGATCGGGGAACCAGTGGTGGGATCTGAGGGCTCAACCCCAATTTGAACTCTGTGGACAGCCTCCTCTCCCCCCACGGGAGTTTGCTTTGGAGGACAGCACTGAAGCTGCAGTTCAGGGAGGGGGTGCATACCTGACCAGAGCAGATGAGAACAAATGAAGGGGGAGGAAGAGAAAGTGGAGTGTATTCTGGTCCACTGAGCCTTGATGAAGATAACCCCACTTAGAACAGCCAATGCACAAGGAGGATCATATGGCTGGCCGCACTATGAAACATGACATCCCTCACTGACCCAAGGCCCTATGGGGACAACAATGGATAAATAGGGTCAGGATTGCACCCTGTCTGACCCCACCACAACAAGTCAAAACACTAGGTGTGTGCAGCAGGGCAGCAGGGGGAGCAGAACATGGATTTCCTGAGGGGGAGCCAAGGATATACTTTCGGGCCAGGGTTTGGCACCCCATCGGACTCAATAGGAGGACACTCCTGGAGGTCAACAAACAGACCTTGAACTATTTACAGGTTTATATTTTGTTATTATTATTTTTTTACTTATTTATATATTTTTTCTGAACATTGGTTTTTTGGTTATTGTTGTCATTGTTTTGTTTCTTTTGGTCAGTTCATCTTATGATGCCTTGTTTTTTTTGACATACTATTATCTCTGCATGTCTATCTAGATAAGATAGACTGGATGAACAGTTTGGAGGAGAAAACAATGGGGCTGATGGTTCCGGGGGGGACATGGGCGATTGGGAGGTGGGGGAACGGAGGTGGTGTGGAACAACACAGGGAAAGGGAACAAGTGATTCAAAATCAGTCACAAGTTGGTTGTGAGAGGTCTGACAGGGATTGATCTAGAGTAATGTAACAGAGAGAAATTACTGAAACCTAAAGGAAGGCTGAGTATGATAGTGGTACAAGAGGAAAATAATAGAAATTAGACGAAAAAACGAGGGGTTAAAGGGCATTTATAGAGGCCTAAATACAGGCACATGCATAGTTAATATTTATATATGATGACGTGGAAATAGATGTATGTGCATATACTTATAGGGTTAGTATTAAAACAACAGATGGGCACTGGACTTCTACTCAAGTGCTTCCTTAATGCAAGAACACTTTATTGTATTAGGTTAGCATTTCATGATGCTCACCTTCCCGACACAATTACTGAAGACAAATGTGTGCATAAGCAAAAATGGTGAAGAAAGCTGATGGTGCCCCGCTATCAAAAGATATAGCATGTGGGGTCTTAAAGACTTGAAAGTAAAGAAGTGGCCATCTATTTCAGAAACAACAAAGCCCACATGGAAGAAACACACTAGTCTGTATGGCCACAAGGTGTCAAAGGGATCAGTTATCAGGCAGCAAAGAACTAAAAGTCATAACATTGTGTGCCCACCTTCCTGATATGATCACTGATGACAAATGTGTGCATAAGCAATGTGGTGAAGAAAGCTGATGGTGCTTGGCTTTCAAAAGATATAGAGTCTGGGGTCTTAAAGGCTTGAAAGTAAACAAGTGGCCATCTAGCTCAGAAGCAACAAAGTCCACATGGAAGAACACCAGCCTGTGTGACCAAGAGATATCAAAGGGATTCGGTAGCAGGCATTAAAGAACTAAAAAATATATCATTATAAATGAGAGGGAGTACAGATTGGAGACCAAAGCTTATCAGTAGGGGAAGGTACACCCCCTTACAGAAGGGTTGCGGGGAGGAGAGGAGCCTTCTAGGTACAGTGTAGCAACAATGAGATATGCACCTTTCTTCTAGTTCTTAAATGCTTCCTCTGCCCATTATCATGATCCCAACTCTTCCTCACAAATCCAGCTAGACCAGTGGATGTACACTGGTATGGATAGGAGCTGGAAACATGGGGAATTCAGGACAAACGATCCCTTCAAATGACCAGTGGTGACAGTAGTGATTCCAGGAGTGTGGGGGGAAGGTGGAGTAGAAAGGGGGAACCAGTTGTAGGGATGTACATATAACTTCCTCTCTGGGGTATGGACAGCAGGGAAATGGGTGAAGGGACACATTGAACCATGTACGATATGACAAAATAATGATAATTTGTAAATTATCAAGGGTTCATGAGGGAGGAGTAGTGGGGAGGGAGGGGAAATATGAGGAACTGATACCGAGGGCCTAAGTAGAGGAGGATGTTTGGAGAATGATGATGGCAGCAAATATATAAATGTGGTTTGCATACAATAGATGTATGTATTGATTGTGATAAGAGTTGTATGAGCCCCCAAAAATGATTTAAAAAGAAATTTTAAATCAAAATGGCATCCATAAAGATCAAAACCCCAGATATTAGTCAGCTGAAATGGACTGGTAGTGGCCATTTTGAGGGAGACTATGCCAGAAATGACAAATTCAAGAGGATCAGAGTCACATTCATTGTGAAAAAGAACATTTCAATATGTATCTGAAAGTTCGATTCTGTCTGTGACAGGACAATATCTATACACATACAGAAAAATCCTGTTAATGCAATGCTATTCAAGTTTATGCATCACCAACTAAAACTCCGACGCTCCCTGCCTTTGAGTCAATTCTGATTCATAGCGGTTCTATAAGGCAGGTTAGAACCACTACCGTGCATTTCCTAAGCCTAACCCTTTCCTGGATTGGAAAGCTGCTTCTTTCTCCTGTGGAGCAGCTGATTGCTTGAACTGCTGACCTTGAGGAAAGCAGCCCAATGCGTAACCCACTCCACCGCCAGGCCCCTTCCCATGAAGAAATCAAAGATTACTGTCAACTTCTTCAGTCTGAAGTTGATCAAACATGCCATCCACAGTCATTGATCATGATGAATGATTGCAATGGACAAGTGAGCAGCATAAAAGGGACCAAGACAACAAGCAACGCACTGCCATTGATTGAATGCCGACTCATAGCCGCCCTATAGCACAGGGCACAGCTGCCCCCGTGGGTTTCTGAGATGGTGACATTTTACAGGAGTAGGAAGCCCCATTTTTCTCCCAAGAAACTTTTTCTCCCAAGGAGTGGCTGGAACTTTAGAACTGCTGACTTTACAGTTAGCAACTCAAGGCATTAACCCTACACCACCAAGACTCCTAGAATAGGAGACCACAGTTGAAAAATACGGCCTTGGTGATAGAAACGATAGAGATCACCTGATCGAGCTTTGTGAGACCCATGACTTCTTAATTGCAGGTACCTTTCAATATAAAGCATGACTGTACATGTGAATCTCACCAGATGGTAGACGTGACATCAAATTGACTACATCTTTGGGAAGTGATGATGGAGAAGATCAATATTGTTAGCCCAAACAAGGCTCAGGGCTGACTGTGGATCAGGGCATCTATTGCTCCAATGTAAGTTTCATTTTGGGGGGCGTGACGCGTACTGTTCTATTGTGTATATGTACCAACGTTTTTAATTATCTATTTTTGTTACCTTGACTGAACATCATTCCATCGATATCAGTGACACTGGCCCTACAGAAAATCGTGCAGTTCTGACATATTTCTGCCTGTAAGTCTGATAATATTTTTTTTTCTGTTTGGTAAAAAGGAAATGGAATCACACTTCTGGAAGGCTTAACAGGAATGAAAATGAAGATGGATAATAATACACAGAGTCACTGTACCAAAAAAAAAAAAACTCACCCTGGTTGACATTTGTTAATTTAAAGACATAGCATGTGATCAAGAGTAGATAGTAGAAGGGAGAGGGCTAAACTGCACTGAAGGCATTAGTCAAAATCAAGGCTCCAGAAATTGATGGAACACACACTGGAATGTTTCAACCACCTAATGAAACACTGGATGCTCTCACTTGTCTATGCAAAGAAATTGGGAAGATAGACACCTGGCTAACTGCCTTGAAGAGATTCATATTTATGCCCATTCCAAGGAAAGCCAACAGGACATGGAAATTTAAAAATAATGTCATTTATATGACCTACAAGTACCATTTTGTTGAAGATGGCTCAACAACAGTTGTAGCAGTACATAAGCCCAGAGCTGTCAGAAAGTTAAATTAGATTCAGAAGAAGAGCTGGAACTAGGGATATCATTGCTGATGCCAGATGGGTCTTGCCTGAAAGCAGAGACTACCAGGAGATGTTTACTTGTGTTTTGTTTACCATGCAAAAACACTTGACCGGGTGGCTCGTAATAAACTATGGACAACTTGGAGGAGAATGGGAATTCCAGAAGACTTCATGATGCTCATGTGGATCATGAGGCAGGGTGTGAACAGAACAAGGGAATACTATATGGTTTCAAATCAGGAAAGGTGGGAATCAAGGTTGTATCCTTTCATTATACATGTTCAATCTGAGTGCTCAAGAAATCATCAGAGAAACTGGAGTATATACACACTAAACATCAGGATGGGAAGAAATCTTATTCACAACCTCTGTTATGCAGATGACACAGCCTAGCTTGCTGAAACCGAGGACTTGAAGCACCTGCTGATGGAGATCAAGGTCTCTAGCCTTTACTATGAATTGCAACCCAATGTAGAGAAAACCACTCAATATATGAGGGGGCTTCACCAAATTAATGGGAAAATGGAAGGAAGAGTTATGCTGGTTGTTGTAAAGGTGAATCATCAGCACAGCACCTTTATAATCCTTAAGCAGGACCACCTCACATTGGAAACCCTGAGATTCAAATAGAATAAGAAGTTATATAAAAGAGGAAATTAAGGTTCCAAATGACATTAAACTACAGTCTTTTCCCATTCTGATATTTCATGAGTTGAGAAAACGTTCCTCCCTGATGGAATGATATGGCGATCCAACCTAGAGGACATAGGATTCAATTCCCCACTAATTAGTCTTATGACATATATAGGAAATATAGTATAGTTAACCACTTTCTTGAAATTCTTGTGGTGACTATGTGTGTATAACTCCCCAAGACAGTCCATTACATTTTCACACTGCTCTATGAAGAAGTTCTTCACTAACAATAAAATGTATATTGCTCTGCCCACAAAGCTTGTCTCAATACAATGAAAACCTTGAAGAAAATTGAAAGTAGTAGCTATTGTCAGACAAACAGCTTATGACAATTCATGTATTTGGGGGGCATACTACATCTTAACAGGGTCCAGTTTTCCAAGCTCAAAGACATCTAATTCTCTGACATACCTGGGAGTCCAGGAAGACCTTGTTTTCCCCGCAAGCCATCTATCCCTGGGTCTCCAGGGGGCCCACGGAGTCCGGGAGCTCCTGGAAACCCAATTCCTGGAGGTCCAGGTGGACCATGATGACCTTTTTCTCCGGGGATTCCTGGAAACCCTCCGTCCCCAGGAAATCCTTGGCCAGAATCACCCTAGACAAGAGACAAAAACAAAACAAAACGAAAACAGAATGAAAATTCGACTCAGAGACTCATCTGGACGGTCTTCTTAATATCCTTCTGTATCATCTCTGTTCTCCGAAGTTTGGCTAGTGCCCAATGAGCCTTGTCAGCATAGGGGATCTAATGATACAGAAGGTTCTAGATATGCAAGGAAGACAACAGCACCAGGATAATAGCTACAGTTGAGATCACAGAAAGCAACTGGATTACTTGCAGGGAAATGCCATGGAGAAGCAGAAGTGTTTTAAGTGACACGATTGATTGTTAGCAAATGAGATGATGTTCCAGACCAAGAAGATGATTTCCGTGTTGCAGAAAGGAAAAGCACCCAGCAAAAAGCATCCAGGGTGTCCCAGTGAATCAGTGGCAGAGGCCGGAAGAAGTGCTTTGGGGCTCTCTCTAGTCTGCCCTTTCTCAGAACCTCTAAATGTGGTGTGAGGATTTAAGGGGAATGATCAACTTACCGGAAGACCTGGTAGACCTGGTGCCCCTGGCACCCCATCCTTGCCTGGGACTCCTGTTTGGCCTGGGGGCCCCTGAGGGCCATGAAGACCCTGTTCTCCAGGCAGCCCTGATCTCATACTGAGTGTTGGCTCTCCCTTATCTCCTTTGAGGCCTGCTGGACCTAGAGCCCCAAATAAACCCTGACAAAGAGACAAAAGGGAATAATCAGGAACTACAGGTAGCTTAGAATTGTGACACATAACAATAGGACTGATCCAAGGTAGGTCCTTGGGTACATTCTGATATTGCTCTGGGTACTTTGTGAGGTTGCAATGGTAGTGATTTTATGTCAACTTGGATGACGTATAAACTTGTAAAGATGGAATCCAGCATGTCTCCTTGGGGGTGTAGCCTCCCCCTTCTCTTTCCTTCCTGCTTACTGGGAATCTGCCACTGATCCTGAGATCTGCCGGGGGGCCCTTGCATGTTTCCCCTGACCCTTGATTCATATGACCCTGTACTCACTGGCCTGTGATCTTCCTGCATTCTGCATCATTGCATGTGGCTGTGTGAGTTTTAAGAGGGACTTATGGACTTGTATCAGACTTATGGACTTGAGCTGGACTGGGTTGGGATGCTTTCTTGATATGCAATTCCTTCTTGATACAAAACTCTTTCTTATACATATTCTCTAGTTAACCTGACATAATAAGTTGCTATCTTGGATTATAATTGCTCAGTTATCTACTGTATTCTTTCTAAACTGTGAACTCTTTGAAGATAGGAATCTAGTTGTAATCCCAGTTTTGACCTTAGGGTTTATGTGTAAGTCATATACAAAGTCTAAGGAACACTAATGGCCCAGAGCATTAAGTGTCAAGCTGCTAACCAAATATATTTTGTGGGATGAAGGAACGGAGGGAGGGAGGAAATGTAGTCATGCTAAAGTAGAAAGGGACTTAAGATAACATCTAGATAAACCTTTAAAAAGTTAAAATTTTGTTTTTGCCTCTTTCATTTTTAATGTGCTTTAGAAACATAATCCGTAGGGAGTGAGGAGTACTTGGAAGCTCCTATTGCTTCCTTGGGACCAAAGTTTGCCAAGACTCACTGGAGCCCCAGCTGGACCCTCTGTACCCAGAGAGCCTGTATCTCCTCTGATCCCCTTGAGACCTGGATGACCCATTAAACCCGGTGGTCCAGGTTGGCCTGGTTCTCCAGGTGGTCCAGAGTTGTTGACACCACCATCACAGAAGCATGCACCAGCGTCTCCTGGAATGAAAAAAGAAAAAGAAAGACATCAGAAAACATTTGATCCACAATGATATCATTTCCATGAACCCAAGACCAAAAGAACAAGATGGTGCCCAACTTCCATGGTTAACTGCCCCGAAAAGAATAATGTTAGAAGGTCTTGGATAGAGTGGGAGGAAAATATTTAGCATAATTCAAAATCATAAAAGAGACCTGGCTGACTGATCAGCAAGAGACAGGTGGGGCTTTTCAGACTATGCCCCCTAGTCACCTTTCAGTTCTGAAACTGAACTTAGATTAACCATTTATGAAGAAAAGCATAGCATTTGCCTGAGGGCAATGTTCAGTGGGTTAGGAAAGATGGACAAATGGAAACAGGAAACACTGGGAGAAGCAGAATAAGTGACAGTACATTGAAGGGATTGCAATGGGTGGTTTGAAACAAAATGCGTAGGGATCGTTGAATGTAAAACTGAAGGTCTGCCCTGTATACCTTCACCCAATCAACAATAAAAAGTTTTGTTTTTTGATTTTAAAAGGACTTCATAAAACAAAGCAGGACATCTTTCTGAGAGAAAAAGACTTCCTGATACTAGTGATGTGTGACTTGGAGAGCTAATTCCATGGAAGGAATTAAAAGGGCGTCAGAGAACAAATTCAATTGACTTAAGTTTATTATCCATGCAAGGATGGGTATACTCTCAATGGTGGTTTCATTAGTCTGGGGTGGGGCCAGCCATCAGTGAGTCCACCACTGATCCACACTAATGATCTGGAATCCAAACCATTCAAAAGTTCATGTCACCTCACTGCCTTTGTGTATATAGAGGACATAACTGTCCAAGCCACTGAGGAAGGGCGATTCAGAAAAGTCCCTTTAAAGAGGTCAAGGAGTCACCAGCCCTATAGGCCTGTGTTCTGGAACATGAGAACTAGGGATCACTTTGCCAGCAAGGCTCCTATACGAACAAAACTCAGCCTCAGTGTTGCGTGGTACCAGTATTGTATTTGAGCTTGTTTGAAGAGCCCCAAATACAGTATTGCAACCATCCTAGAGCAAATCCCCAATGAATATCCATGATTGTTTTGCTCAGATCCCCAAGGAATTTGGGGGTGCTCACCAAAAACCTTCTGTGAGAAGTTTGGAGGACAAGGAAACCCAAGGGGACAAATCACCTTTCTTTCCTTTGAGGCCTGATTTTCCTTTTGGACCTCTCTCTCCCCGGAGGCCAGGGAATCCTGGCTCTGCATGCTTTAGGGTTCCAGTCCCAAATGCTGGACCTACAAGAAAAAGAAACGAAACAGTCTAGCATCTCATATGTACTTGATGGCTGACTCATGCAACTTAGTACAGCAGCTCAGCCACCCAGGCCTGGCACGATGAGGACCAACAACTAACTAGAGCAGAGTCAACACCAGCCAAGACAGGGATCCTAGTAGGATTCTCTGTTGACTGAATTCACTGTCCTACTGCTTACTCTACAAATGCTTACTCCCTCATGCTGACTTTGGTACAATGCTGACCATGTACCAGACACTGGGGATACAGGAATGAACGAGGAAAGTCCGTGACTCAACAGTCCCACTAACAAGCCTAGAAAGTTCCCTTAGAACAAAAGAGCAAATGGGTGCAAGCTTCAGTGGTCATGGGCATTTAGGTTACAAGGAAGCCTTGCTGGGCAAGTTTCCAAATCACTGATGGCCTGTCTTTTTCTCAGAATTGAGAATCCCAGACCCAGAAGGAAGGACTAAGGAGAATGTTCTCTGTGCTGTCTCTTATTCGCAATTTTCCACCTTGAGGATCTAGTCATGGCTTCTCTTTTTCCAGATGACTATATTAGAGCCCTGTGGACTAGGAGATCCTTCAAAGCACCAGCAGTAATTCTTTTTTCCCCCCAATGATTTTGTTGGGGGCTTTTACAGCATTCCATACATGATTTATATCAAATAGATTTGTACATGTGTTGCCATCTTAATTTTCAAATATTTTTTAATCGAGCCTTGGTATAAGCTCTTCCCCCCCCTCTTCTTTTTATAAATCATTCTACTGGGGGCTCATCTAACTCCTATCACAATCCAAAAATACATCAATTGTATGCAGACCACATTTGCACACTTGTTGCCATCATCACTCTCAAAACATTCTCCCTCCACTTTGGCCTCCAGTACCAGTTCCCCATATTTTCCCTCTCTCCCCCTCCCTCATGAATCCTTAATAATTTACAAGTTGTTATTACTTTTTCATATTGTACATTGTCCCTTCACTCACTTCCCTGTTGTCCATCCCCCAGAGAGGAGGTTATATATAGATCCCTGCAATTGGTTCCCCCTTTCTATTCCACCATCCCTCCACCATCACCACTCTCACCACTGGTCCTGAAGGGATCATCTATCCTAAATTCCCCATGTTTCCGACTCCAGTGAACATCTCCTGGTCTAGCTGGATTTGTCTGGTAGAATTGGGAGCATGATAGTGAATGGGAGGAAGCATTTGAGAACTAGAGGAAAGTTGCATTGTTACTACATTGTTACTACATTGCACTTTGACTGGTTCACCTCCTTCCTGCAACCCCTCTGTAAGGGGATGTCGCTTCACCTATTGATAGGCTTTGGGTTCCCAATCTGTAATCCCCTTCATTTTAATGATGATATCAGATCCCTTTGTCACCTTATGGTGACACAGACTGGTGTGCTTCTTCCATGTGGGCTTTGTTGCTTCTGAGGGAGATGGATGCTTGTTTGCTTTCAAGCCTTTAAGATCCCAGATGTTACATCTTTTGATAGCCTGATACTTTCAGCTTTCTTCACCACCTTTGCTTATGCACACATTTGTCTTCACTGATCATCGGGAAAGTGAGCATCATGGAATGTCAATTTAATAGAACAAAATGTTTTTGCACTGAGGAAGTACGTGAGTGGAGGTCCAATGTCCATGTGCTCTCCCAATACTAACCCTATAAGTATATGCACGTTGATCTATTTTCCTGTCATCATATATCAATATATTCACCTATGTACATGCCTGTATTTAGAACCCTATAAATGCCCTTTTTAACCCCCCAGTTCTTTCCTCTATTTCTTTTTACTTTCTTCTTGTCCCACTGTCATGCTCAGCCTGTTTCTTGAGGAGACCTTGGATGCATTTAGCTTATGGTTCCCTTTTCAGAAAAAACAACACCCCCCAACTCAGTGACTCCCTGGCAATTAAAACTTTGGTACTCTAGCCCATGATCTGTAATAGGCACAGAGGAACAGAGAGGACTAGAAGAGAACGATTAAATGAAGAAGTAGGAGGAAGACAGAGTGTGTGTGCCCAGAGGGCAGTTCTGGGCTGGGGGTGGCAGGATGCTCAAGGCATAGAGTGGGCCGGAAGGCTTTATGACTTCCTCTCTTCCCTAGCCAGCGACCAAAGGTCAGCCCAGGCTGCCCGGCCACGTGCAGTGCACCCCTCCCTCAGGTCATGTGAGACCAGGAGCGTATTGCCCACTTTGGGAAATCCTGGTCTAGATATTTAAGGAATGAAAGTAAGAACAAAGGTCTGAATCATTCATCAGGACTTGGTCCTTGCGGTTGCTCTAGCCTGTATGTTCTTGAATGGAGAGATAGGGTTTGTCACTGCCCATCTTCATTCCCGTGTCCTAGACTAGCTTCCTGACTTGTGAGATACTTCCTTCAGAAACTTAGCTCTTCTGCAGTCTGGATCACACCCAAGTCTCAGCAGTGGGAGAGAGAAAACCACTCACCAGGTAACCCGGGTAAGCCTGGCAGGCCTGGCAATCCAATTCTGCCTGGGAGGCCACTTGTTCCAATGGTGGTACGGCCTGGATCGCCTTGGTTCCCTTTCTTGCCTGGAACACCCTGAGGACCCAGGAGGCCTGGGACACCTAGATTGAGAAGCCCACAACTAAACAAAGCGCTTATCATAACACCCTAATAGTTGAAAACTATTCCCCAGGGAAGACTTTGGAGAGATGGAAATCCAAAGAAATGAGGTATATGGTCAGAGGCAGAGTCTCCTCATGGCAAACTTGGTTGGAAAACCTGGGTCTCCAGCCTCCCACTTCTCATTTTTTCCCACCTCCTCCCAGTAGCTTCTTTTCACAGCACAGGTATGTAGAGAAGAGTCCCATCTCCAAGGAGCTGAGAAAACGGTGCCTTTCAAAGTACCATCTGAGGCTTTGTATCTGTAGCACTACTGCCTTTATTATATCTGGAAACCACTGACCCTGGTGAGACTCCTTCATTTACTTGCTCCTTGGGCATGTGGGTACACATGCCCCTAGGGTGATTGGTTTAAAGATCACCCAAAGGTGCCAGGAACCATTTTATTAAAGAGTCAAACTCTGAGTCTTGGTACAAATTGTCCTATCACTTTTCTTTTTTAAGCATCAGCTAAGATGATGGCATACCCACAGAAGAGGGATAAAACTTCATCGGCCCCGCCTAGGCCTCCTTTGATTGCTGCAAATCCTCATGACCTGGGATTACCCATTTAACTATGGTGCATTATTTACTGCAAAAAAATTACTCACCCAGGCCCCAGGTCTATATGCATGAGTTTGGGACTTGAAGTGTGGAACCTGATGAGTAAAATCTAGCTTTCCTTTCTTTGCCCAGGGGTCATTTACGAAAGGGGATTCTGGACATTATCGTGGATAAAGGAGTATTTTCAAGGGCATGGGGAGGGTTGGTTTCATTCACCTGGTATTATTGGAGGGAGGCCATGGGTACCAGAAAGGCCAGGCACGCCCTGAATGCCTTCATCTCCTTTACGGCCAGGGAAGCCTGGTTCACCCGGGTCTCCTGGATATCCTGGGGTGGGGGGACAGTAAACAAACTCAGAGGTGATCTCTAAATGGTAGAAAGTGCCTAGGAGGAAATGCAGGTAGTTTCCCTGGAGTTAAAAGTGCCTTTGCTGCCTTGTTCCAGTCTCCCAGTTGCCAATGGCTTCAAATGATAATGGACCTATCAGGATCAAGGCTCCACCAGTGTTCAGAACTAATTTGGCCAGGACTTGGCTTCATTGGTAAGTGCCGATAAGTACTTGGAGAAGTACTACTACTATTACTACAAATCAGCTGCAGATACTACAGAAATCCACCATTCAGGCTAAGGTATCAATATCTAATATTCATGCTTATGCACACTGATTTCCTGAGAGTGGAACACGGGAAGAAGCTTCTGCCAACCCTTAATAATTCAGATTTGAAGGAATTGACAAGGCAGGGCATAGGTTTAAGAGGAAGAGAGGAAAGGATAAATTACTGACACCCAGGTGGAAGAGGGATTATTGTAGATGTCTTTGGCCAAGAATTAACTGGAGTCCTTGGCACTTGGATATTTAAGGAAGATTTGGACACATATAATAAAAAGATAAGGCAAGTTGACAATAAATGTCCTAAAGTGGTGTAACTGGGCTGCTACCTGCAATGTGAGCAGTTCAAATCTACCAGCCCTCCCAAAGGAGAATGATGAGGCTGTCTGTTACTATGAAATTTTGCAGCCTAGGAAAACCTAGGGATGTGGTCTACTCTGCCCAGTTTGATTGTTATGAATCAGAATCACATGATGGCAATGAAATTCTGGGTTTTTTTTTGGGGGGGGCATCACTGCCCTCTGGTGGGAGTGGGAGGCCCAGCCTTGGTCTTGGAGAGCTGCTGCTGGATTTGAACCACCAAGCCAGTGGGCCATAGTCCCGCACTCAACCACTATGCCAGTGGGGCTCAGCCCACTGGGGCTTCCTTTGGAAGTCAAGGAAGACCCAAATTTTAGTCTCAGTGTATCCAGCATAAAAATGGGATACTGGGTTTGGCCTCTCTTTCTAAGAAATGAGAGTGAGTATCACTTCTCAGCTAAAGGCCCATAATTCTTTCCTTGAAGAGTTAGCATTTAGGTCCCTGAGGTTGTTGGGTTTAGCAAGTAATCCAATGGTAGACAAAATATTTTCTTAACAATGACTAAAACTCAAAGCCATTGAGTCAATGCCAACTCATGGAGACCCTATATAACTTTCCCTGTGAGCTTACAAGACTTTAACTGCTTACAGGGGGTAGAATGCCTTGTTTATCTCTCTTGGAGTGGCTGGTGGTCTTGAACTGTTGATCTTTTGGATTGCAGCCCACTTTGTACCACTACATCACCAGGGCTACTCTAAACAATTATAATGGGTATAAAATTGAAATCCATCATCATTTCTTCTGTACTCAAATAAATGAAACGGGTACCTGAGATTACAACGCCATCTCTATCAATGACAGTATCTGGGCCTGGCAGGCCAATATCTCCCTTATTACCCTGTAAAGATTAAAGACATTAAAACAAATATTTCTATGTTCTTGTTACTCAAGGTCTAGGGTACATCAATGTCAATCGCCAGGAAAATGAAAGGTTCCTTTTTTGGTAACTCTTGATTTCCCACGTCAACTGGCCCATAAGTTAATTTCCAAGTCCAATAAATGTAATATGGAGGCAAGACAGGGCAGACAAGAAGCCTGACACTCAATTACAAATCTGTCAAGGGCCAGAGATTCCAATTTTGCTTTGCAACCCTTCTAAAAGACAACGTCCTTCTGGCCCTGAAAAACCTATCATAGGTATAAACAATATGGAGCGTTCCAAGAGGTGCTAATGGAGGGAGCAGAGGTTTATCTTTTTTTTTTTAACTGTCTGTAGCCCTGGAACTCTCTTCCTGTCACTATATGACAGTTGATTATGTCAGGCAGTTAAGGTCAATGGAGCTCTAATTCTCCCCAAAGGAGGGGTTGATTATCAAAACCAGATACGGTGGCATAGGAAAGGGGGTAGTAGGAGCTATCTGTCCCAAAGAAATTTAAAAACAATAAAATAAAAAAGTTCAGAATTGCAAACAGTATCAATCATAGAACATTCTTCATCATAAGAATGGACCCCCAGTCCTGGGACTGCCTTTGAGAAGGTGGCATATATGGAATTTTCATCAATATCATGTGTTCAAAGTAGGTTCCATGGTCATTTCTTGAGCAAAGAATGACATCTACGATGGTAGTTCTTCACCCTTCCGCCTCCAAAAGTCTGATGTTCTCAGCAATGTTACCTTAATTCCTGGTAATCCACTTCTCCCAGGGAAACCTGAGGTTCCCTTTTTGCCCTGTGACAGAAACACAGTTCTCATTAAGCTGAATGTCTAAAATCCTTGGAAGGGGCAAGTTTAGGGGTTAAGCTAGGGAATATGGCACAGAGATCTTGCCTAGCATGGGTCTGGCTTCTATCTGACTCTGGTGGGTATAGATTCTTCCAGCGACAATGTCATTTAGAAGTCAACTTGAATAGCCACAAAGTCAGCGGTTCAAATCCACCAGCCACTCCTCCAGAGAAAGATGAAGCTATCTGCTCCTGCAAAGCTTCAGAAACTAGGGTCGCTATGAGATAGAATTGAATCAATAATGGTAGGGTTTTGTGTGTCTTTTAAAGCCATTTTCTTGAATGAAAGCAAAAAATAATAATGACTTAAGATTATATCCATAAAAGAGAGGCGGAGAATTTGAATTATAAGTAATGTCTCCCTTAGGATTTATGACCATGTTAAGTAAAGCAAGATGAACTCCTGATACAGTTTTGTATATCAAGCCTTTAGTGATCTTAACCAAAATACCTGAATTCCCACAGGGCCTGGAAAGCCTTCATTGCCCATGGGTCCCTGTAAAGAGAATAGTGAGGTTTTAGAAGATTAAGAGCCCACACAAGAAAAACAAAACAAAACAAAAACAACAGTGCTAGATTTACACAAGAAAGCTATCCAACTGAATGGAGAATACAGCAGCTCCCCAAAGCAAGTTGACTGGGAGGTGGATTTATTTGTTTGGTTTTAAAATCAGATAATGTTGCCAGACCTGGTTTAATGAGTCTTTCTGTGCACTAATCCATCAGTCTGAATAGCCACATGGAGCATTTGTAAGAGCCTAATAAATAGAAACTCTTTAAGAACTAGGTGGAATTTGGTGGGAGGACTGGTAGCATTATACTTCGTCCACATGAGTTCCAAGTCATGAGATTTTCAAATAAAGTTTGGACAGATCTCTTTTCTTTCACCCTAAATGCATTCTTTGTGATTATACGTTTTGAAGATAAGGGAGTAGGACAAAGTAGAAAAAGAAATAGCAGAACAATGGGTACAAATACCTACATAGTCAGAGAATCCTAAACAAACTTCATGGGCAAACTTCAAACACGGTTCTCTAGAATGTCACTTCTTTTAGGCTAAGATTGGCCAACTGCTTGTAGCCCCAGACCTAAGTGTCTGTATCTAAGTATCAGAGAGGCTAATAGAGAATATTTCTCCATTTGTAGTAAGATTATTATTAAAAATGACTGACCCTCATCTGCCACTCAGTGTGTTCCAGACCACCCCCACCCATACTGGACATGCCCTTGAAGAGAATGGACTCAAAGCAAGAGAAGCACAATGCCTCTTAAACCCAGGAGAGGGTAGGGAGAGTCAATAGGCTGAGGAGAGCTCCAGAGTAGGGGAGTGTCTTATTCTCTGCTCAGTGGAGTCACCTAGTCAAAGAAATGGAACTAAGTGAGGAGGAGGATGCTTTAGGGACTCACCTGAGGGTGAAAAGAACAAGAGAAACTTAGCGGGTCATCAAGTTATATAATGGAAAAAAGCAAACAGGGAAGAACATGGACCAGGGGATTTGACAGAACCGGGCAAGGAACATTCTACATTCATACCCTAGGTCCTGGCAAACCAGGGATTCCCTTTTCTCCATTTTCTCTGATACTTCCAATTCCCTAAAGAAAAAAAAAACACAAACGAGCAAACAAACAAGAAATCATAAGTTAAAATATTCATTAAAAATAACAACATTAATTTTCTCCCAGATCTCTACAATAAGATCATTTCAAAAGGCAATAAAGCTACTTCCCTAGGGGCTTGTGTCACTGCTGGAAAACAATATAGAGTCTGAAAATAATTTCGAGTGTTTATTTAAGGTTCCCTTTTGGTTCTAGAAAAAGTTGCTTTCCTCCACAAACACTACTACGTACGTCATGTACTAACAGTTAAGGAATGTTTACATAGCTAATCACCTCCTTGATTTTAAATATGGAGAAACAGCTGTCCAGCAGAGTTCAGTATCCTGCACAAATTATATAGAGGAGTCACTCACGGGTGCAAACAGTTCAAGTACTTGGCTGCTAATCAAAACACTGGAGCTTTGAATCTACTCAAAAGTGCCTCAGAAGAAAGGTCTGGTGGTCTATTTATAAAAATAAAAAATCAAGCCACAGGAAAGCACTCTTCTAAGGTTCTCTCCAAAGATTTACAGCCTCAGAAACCCACAGGGACAGTGATATTCTGAGTTGAAACAGACTCGGTGGCAGTGAATTTGGGCAATGGTTTTGGCAAGGAGTGAGAACAAAACAGGGGGATTGGGGTGAGTGTGACACTCTCTCAAATATACGCTTGTGAAAGACATAATTGGGGCCCATCTGCTATTCTCTTGGGGTGACCTGGCGCGGCTGCTAAGAGGGCACTGCTACAATCTCATTTGCCGCCATTTCTTCCTCTGACAGATTCAGTTCGTTCCCATGGCTACTGGCAGCTGGCATAATGGCCCCTAGTTTTTCTCGGTCCACGGTTATTTCTTTGGGTTGTGACATATTTGTTTGTTATTGCCTTCTCATTGGGGGTGGGGACTGTTCGCATGTGAGTGTGCATGCGTATGTGTGATGGGTCCAATTGGAACCAGGCTGGGTTGCATTTCCCTTCTCTATCTCATTGTTTTCTTTTTATGAGTCGCCATTGACTTGAAGGCAGTGAGCTTGGTTTTTCTTGGCGAGGCAACTTGGTAGCATATTGCTTACACACTGGGCTGCGATCCACAAGGAGACCCATGGGGTGGGACTTTGTACCCCTGCAAAGAGTTAGTCTTAGAAACCCACAGAGGCAGTTCTTACCTGCTTATAGGACCACTATGAGATGGCAATGCGTCGGAGGTTTAAAATGTTTAAAAATTAGTTCTTGAGTCTCAAATAGCTCAGCCATGCTGAGGGGAAAGATCTGTAGGTTCAATTTAATGCAAACTGACTGGCAATTTGCTTCTCTGCGTCTTAAGCGGGCAACCAAGGCGTGCTGCCACCTGGTGGCACGTAGGCACTGATCTCTGAAGCTAAGCACTAAGCGGCTTGCCTGAACTGGGCCATGGAAGAAGCTATGGCAGTCCAAGGACCCCCTCTTTCCCCTAGCCCCTTCAAATGCTGAGACTTGGTGTGTATGGAACCAAAAGGTCTCACACACTGTCTCTGCTGTTCCCCTGCAGCCCAACAAGAGGCAAAGTGGTCCAGGAGACTCCTTGCTGAATTGAAGGGAACAAACTGAATTGACCCAGAGAACCAGAGAACAAAACTATCTCCAACAGCGAAGGAAGGAATGCATGTCCAGAAACCATTTCCATCCCCCGCCTGAGTTATGTCATCCACAGTTGTAAAGACAAGGGGTCCCTTGTACTGCTTGAGAAAGTCACAAGAACCTCTAGTCTCTTGTTTTCTTCAGGAGAGTGTTTGAGAAGCTTGTGCAATGTGTGTCCCAAGATAAATAAATGGATTTCTCAAAAAGGAAAAGAAAGCTGCGGGGGTGTACCAAAACAAAACACAACACAAATGGCTTGGCCAGACTCTGGTGTGGTACACTCAGCTTGCTTGCCTTCCAGGGCAGGGAGCCGCTTTTCAGAGACCAACTGAACAAGCTGTTTTAATAAGACATCCTCCAGCCCTGGCTGTCTCACAGTGCCAGCCCTTGTCATGGGCATCCCTCATGGCCCGAAGAACTACACGCTAGCTTAGCTGTTCCCAGGCCTGCTCATTTGGGCCTTGGCTCTGGGGAGGTTCAATTGAAGAACCCCAACAACCCAGTGACTGCCCACCTCCGGGGTTTGCCAGCTGCGTTTACTTCTACCTCCCCTTTACCTCAGCTCTCCCTGTTTGCCTGATCCTGTGTTTGCCAGACCCTTGAACAGAGACACACAGATATATGTGTCTCTCTTACAAACCCCATGTTAAGGACCTATTTCCCACCAGTATGAAGGTGCTGGTGAGCATAATGGCATAAAACATGTGAAACAGGGACAGAGGCAGAGAAACCAATATGTCTGGTCCCTGTAGAGACGGGGCCAAAGATGGTGAGGCAGACCTGTCAGGTTGACTACTTACTTGTTGGTTACTGCTGACAAAATTTAGCTTAGGGGGTATAGGGAGCTATGTGTTGGAGTGTGAACCACAAGGTCGGTGATTCGAGGCCACCAGGCACTCCGCAGGAGAAAGATGAGGTGTTCTACACTCAAGCATTACAGTCTCTGAAAAGCCACAGGGGAAGTTCTGCCCAGTCCTATAGGGTCATTATGAGTGAGACTCAACTCGATGGTGGTGACTTGCGGGAAGACAGATGGTAACGGAGTCAAAGTACTCTGGGCTTTGGACTTGAGAAGCATTTCGTCTGAAAAGGCACAGAGCACCGCAGATAGGTTAGCACCTTTCCTCTCGCCACTTTGCTGCCAGAGGGTACAGGAGGTGCCTGTGAATGTGCGCAATAAGCTGACAGAAATATTAGCAACTATAGCCATGGTTTGGCATGGTCCCACATCAAATCTGTGACAAAGTAGCCGGCAAACTCTGGTTTCTTGATTCCCATCCTATCAAGACATTCTATTCTCCAGCTCTGGTGGCGCCGTGATTACACCTCGGGCTGTGATCGGCGAGGTCAGCAGTTGGAAACCACCAGCAACTCCAGAAGAGAAAGACAGGGCTGTCTATGCCTGTAACGGGTTACAGTCTCAGAAACGCACAGGGGAGGTTCTATCCTGTCCTCTAGGGTCGCTGCAGTCACTATTGACTCGATGGCAGTGAGGGTGCTTGTTTGTGTCTTGATATTCATGGAGGGGTTCTCTACCTCTGATGTCTTGATAGTCAACTGGGATTTCTGTGTCCTGCTTATCACTCTCTTAGAGGACAAAAGGGACTCGGTTGCAATTGTGGCAGAAAAAGCCTCTGCAGAAGAACCTGGGAGGGAAGGGGAGTTAGGAAAGAAGCAATGAACACTCAAGGCCCAGAAAATAATTTCTTCAACATTTTAGAGATGAAAACCCCACCGCCGCCCTGATGAAAACGGACAGGACAGCAGGGGGCAGTATGGTATTGGGGAAAAACCTTGAATTGGCCAGCACTCCAGAGAGCTGACTTAGTCTCCACTTGGCTAAGGATTCTGAAATATGTAACTCCGGACAAGCGTTTTCAGCCCTTTGGGCAGTGGCGTCCTCCCCAATACAAATAGATAAGCCAGAGCCACCTTGCCTCACCCTCAGGGCTGATGTGAGATGAAGGGGTTTATGTGTAAATGCTCTACAAAAAGAGGTGCCAACTTCATGCCCAAGTTCATTTGCTTAGTAGAGCAGTGCTGTCTAAGAGCAATATAATGCGGGCTATGCTGCTACTTTCCATTTTCTAAGAGACACATTAAAAATGTAAAAATGCACTAAGTTCTCAGCTCACTGCCATCACTAGCTGCGATTAAGCGTAATATATCAGGCATACCCCCATAGGTCATACACATTATCATTTCAACAGGTAGTCAAGTGAAAATTATGAACGAGGCCGTTTACATTCATTTGTATAGTACGCCAGACAAGGAGCCCTGGTGACAGAGGGGATCACACGTTGGGCGGCTAAGCACAAGGTCAGCACTTTGAAATGACCCGCTACTCCAAGGGAGAAAGATGAGGCTTTCTACTCCCCTGAAGATTCACGATCCCAGAAACCCACAGGGGGCACTTTTAGTATCTATTTGACACTTGCTCAGTTATCACTGCCATTGCGTCAACTCTGACTCACAGTGAGGCTGTAAATCTTTAAAGGAGTAGAGCGCTTCATCTGTCTCCCATGAAGCCCCTGGGGCATGGAACCATCACTCTTCTAGTGAGCCCCTGGCCCATAATAGCCTCAGGGTTCCTTTTTATGCTTAAAAACTCTCCCAAATCAAACTCAAGGGCCTCAAGTCACTGGCGACTCACAGCAAACTTTAGCACAAGAGTCGGACTGACCCTGTGCATTTCTGAGACTGTTTGCTCTTAGTGGGAGTAGAAAGCCCTGTCTCTCTGCCATAGGGAGGCTGGTGCTTTTGAACTGCTGACCGTGCAGTTGGCAGCCCAGTGCACGACCACTGTGCCAGCAGGGCTCCGTCTCGAATCAGATGAGTCACAGTTCCAGGACTCAGAGACCGCGTGTGGTCGGGTGATTAGCAGTTCAAACAGCATAGCTTTTATGAGGGAGCCTTGATGGCGCAATGGTTATGAGTTGGGCTGCCATCTCGCATGGTCAAGAGTTCAAAACCACCGATAGCTCTGAGAAAGACTCTTTATACTCCTGTAAACAGTTACAATCTCGGAAACCCAGAGGAGGGGTCTCTCAGAGTCAGCATTGACCAGTGAGTTTGGTTTTGGTTGGAAAGAGATGAAAGCAGTACTACTACTGGGACCAGAATAAAGTGGAGGATAGGGGGCAGTATTCACATACATCGTCCACTAGTCCTCAAAGCAGTAGCTGTGAGCACTGCCATATGACAGACGTGTGGAGTGTTCAATGACTTGTCAAAAGTTCCAGAGGTGGGACTGGGCCTCAAGTCCAAGGTCTCTCATCTCTAACAAAAGGATTCTCTTTCTCTTTGGCTCATTAGATACAGAATCAATTAAAATTGAGGATAATAAGCAGAAGAGACTTTATGCCTTTATAGGGATCGTCATGCAAGCCACTTGTGTCACTGGTTCACTGACCAGGGTGTGGGGCCACCTGGTAAAGCCAACATGTTGCCAAGCACTGTAGGGAAGCACTGGAGTCCTCCATCCCTATCCAGTCCGGCTTCCTCATCTCAGACTCACCCTAACCTGGGAATATCTGGGTAACTGTGCTTTAAGAAGCATATTGGCCACATCCAAGGTGTGGGTCTTGTTTGGATTCTGATTCAGACCTAACTGTAAAGACAGATATTCATGAGATGATCTGATGAATTTGAATATGGATTCAATATTTCATATTGAGTGCTCATTAATGAGTCGCTGTGCTGATACTCTCATTCTGCCTGGACACTCTTCCCAATCTTTATCTGACTGGTTCCCTTACAACACTCAGGTCTCACTTTATACCGCCACCTTCTCAGAGACTCTACCTGACTACTCTGTTCAAAGTAGCCCTCACTAATCTATATTCCAACCACTTTATTCTGGAGGGGAAACCCCCACCCCAAAACTTCTATAAATCATTCAGAGTCCCTCTAGTGGTGCTCGCCCTTGACGACAGTTGAAAAGTTAGTGGTTCGAATCTACCAAGGTGTTTTGAAGCGAGACCAGTGATCTGCTTCTGAAAGGTTTGAAAACCCTATGGAATAGAGTTCTACTCAGGTACACATGGGTTTGCTGAGTCGGAATTGACTCTACAGCAACCGACAACACATCGCTTAACACTATGTGCAACTATAGTAGCACTGAGTTAGAATCCGATGAGAGTGGCTTGGTTCAAAAAGAGGAGCCCTGATAGGACAGTGGGTTCCATATTGGGGTGCCAACTGCAAGGTCAGTCGTTTGAAGCCACCAGCAACCCTGAGGGAGAAAGATGTTCCCATAAAACTATACAGCCGGGCTGATCCCCGGTGGCATAGTGGTTGAGTATGGGACTGCGGCCCACGGGTTTGGAGGTTCAAATCCAGCAGCGGTTCTCCAGGAGCAAGGCTGGGTAGCTCCCACGACCACCAGAGGGCAGTGATTGCCCCCCCCCGCAAAGAAACAAACAACGAAAACAAAAAACTATACAGCTTTGACAACCTGCAGAAGCAGTTCGACTGTGTCCTAGAGGGTCACTCTGAATCAGAATCACAATCATCTAGGGGGTTTACCTGAAACGGTTATTCACTCATTTGTTTACTTGCCAATGCTTGTCCCCTCACACTCCAATTAGAATAGAAGCTGCTTGAGGCAAAATGTTGACTTATTTGCAGTTGTAGCTTCATGTTGGTGTTCGTGTTGTCATCATTAGTTGCCCTCCAGTCACTTATGACACATAGTGTGCATACCGGAGCCCTGACAAGCTATTTATTAAACAAAATATCTAAGATACAAAGGTAGAGATGAACCTGAAAATACTTATTAAACCCACTCTTCACTATAGACATGGCGAGATTCCAAAGAATGCTGCTATGTGAAAATTGAGGTTCTCTGAAAAGTAGAGGGTTATATCAGATTACAAAATGGAGGATGACCATATCATTACACAGCTGCCAAATTACATCAGCACAGGCTGTCAACTTTCATTATTACATAAGGCCAAACTATTGAGGAGCATGGCCTAGACAAGCTGATTTATATCCTTAACCATCACAGTCAGTGTTGGCTCTTACCTCACACTTTTGTCATTGATGAACAGAATAGTCATATTGATATTTTGTACTATTGTCATAAATATGAAATGCAGACAAATGATATGATCCCATTTACCTCTCATAACCACCCCACTACTATCACTTTATATATAAATATATATATATACATATATATGCACACATATACACACACATATATAAACTATAGCTCCGAAAAGTCCATGAATCTGTCCAAAATCACAAAGCTAGAAATTGGTGAAACCAAAAGTAAATCTTAGGTCTGTCTTGACGTGAAAATCCAAGACTCACAGAACCAAGCTATACCCTCGTGGGCATGACAAACAAGAACAATTCCTAAAATACCTCCTGAGGATGATAGAATTCTCTACAGGAACCACCAGAGGAGGTTTTTGTTTTGTTTTGTTAGCCTTCTGTTGCTAACATTTCTGTCCCTTGGTTATAGGTTGACCAATATCGAGAGACTTACCGGGAGGCCTGGAGGACCACTTATGCCTGGGAAACCCTGAGCTCCTTGTTCACCCTGCAAAAGTCAATCAATGATTAGTGAGCAGCAGCAGGAAGCAGTGAACATACAGTAGGCTGGGCTGGGAACATGGAGAACCGATGGGATATCCTGATTAGAGTGGTATAGAGTTCCCTGACTCTGCCACTCATAACTATGTCAGGATGTCTTATTGTCAGGAGCCCTTTGTGATACTGGGGAGCCCTGGTGATGCAGTGGTTAAAGCAATCAGCTGCTAACTGAAAGGTCACTGGTTCAAACCCAGCAGCTGCTCTGCGGGAGAAACATGTAGCCATTGGCCTCCATAATGATTGAAAGTCTTGGAAAGTCTATGGGAGTAGTGTGTTCTTTCCTGGTAGGGTCACTATGAGTGTGTGTGTATGTGTGTAATATTATAGGAAAGGTCAAGGCCCACACAAAATGTGGCAGTCATGCACTCTGGTGCCAATTTGATTAAGTGTAGGAGTGGAGTCTAGCCTGTCAATTTGGAGATAGTCACTGAGACCTCTGCACACAGAAGGCATGACTTTCATTGAGAATTCTGGGAAATTTCACAATATTTTCCTCGTGGAAGTGAGAGAACATCAACTTGGTCCCTGGGAGATGCTCTACTGACAAGACAAGATGGCAGCATGCTGACAGACCCTAAGTCCTGGAGGAACTGGAGGAGAAGCCACATGGACTTCTGATGGAACCAGATCTCTGGGACCAGAGAAGTCACGTGGAGACTCCTGCCAGTGCTGAGATGCTTGGGAGGCCATGGAGAGACCCTTGCCAGTGTTGAGATGCTTCTACCACCCTTGGATACACAAGACTCTGCACCCACTGGTCTGTAATTGTCCAGGCATCATTGCATGTGCGTTGTGAGTCTGAAGAGAACTTATGGGTTGGTATCAGACATATGGGCTAATGTCAGACTTATGACCTTGAACTGGACAGGGTTGGGATGTTTTCTGAATCTTCCATTCCTCTTGTATATAAACCTCTCCCTTATATACATATGTGTGTTTATGAATCTGTTTCTCTAGTCTACCCAGACTAACACACAAGGAAAGAGCACTTTCTAAAAGTGAACTGAAATGTCCAGGCCAACTGGGAAGCAGAAAAAAAAATCATTTGTTTTCTTCTTATGGAAAGAAGCTATAGAGTGGGAATTCCTGTAGCAAATGACAGGTTACAAAGTGATCGAAGATTTGGGACAGGTGATTCACAGCATTTTGACCAGTCATCCCTGGTGGTTAAATTTACATGAACCATGAGAGTTCCATAAGGTCTGGGAGTGAATAGAGAGGCAAGCAATACCTCCTTTGCTACCAGGCTGTTCCTAACCAAGTGATCACTTCCTCTAAGTCTGGAGGGAGCCTGAAGCTCTTCCTTCCACAAAAGACAAAAGTAAAGAAATGGGACCTTTTGAATGTGGGAAGAGAAACACAGAATTTAAGGGATATCTCAGAGGGAAAGGGAAGGTGATAGAGACTAAAGCAAACTTCTGTGTGCAAAGAAACAGTAATTGAAAGGGCTCTCCAAACTGTAATAGCACTGGAATAGCATTCAAACACAACCTTTCTTACAACAATGTATTTAAGATACATTCAGTGATCTACATATATGGATTATATAATGCTGCAAATTAGTCAATGACCCAAACCAAATAAAATAGCCATGGAGTCAATGCTGAGTGATAGCGACCCCGCTGTGGGATTCTGAGACCGTGTAACAGATTGCGGGAGTAGAGAGTTCCCAAGGAGCTGCTGGTGTTTTTGAACTGCTTGTCATGCAGATTCAAGCCCCGCGTATAACTACTACCAAACCAGGGCGCCGTAGATCGATTGGATAGGTCATTCAGTTCAGGCAGGTTGCAGCATCTACTGCCACTGGGTGATGGAGAGTCTTTTTTCTGGATGATGTTTTGAGAACAAAGAACTACTGTAAGGAGAAAATCCAAAAGCAACCTAGTGGTTACCCGTTTGGCTGCTAACTGTAAGGTTAGCTGTTTTAAATCACTATCTGAGCCAAGGGAGAAAGAGGAAGCTTTCTATTCCCACAAAGACTTATAGTCTGGGGAATGCCCGACCCTATCTCATAAGGTCGAGATGCATTGGAATCAATTCACTGACAAGGATCTGATTTTGTGTGAGTGTGTACATGTGTGTGGGAAGTTCTTTCAGGGCACCATCCTGGAAACATTGGGAAGGAAACATTGGGAAGACTACATAAAGAGAGTTAAGAGGGAAACAAAGCAACTCATTTTAAAATGTTGTTCAGCATCTTGAATTGAATCCGCACGAGGGAAACACAGGAAATAACTCTTAAAGGAATACTCTGAGACTCAGGTACACGCACTCATACTCACAAGCCAGAAATCATGCTTAAGACTTTTAGAAGGGGGACAAAACAAAGATGGTTTGGGATCTCAGTTCCAAATAAAAACCCATGATCATTCAGAACCCCATCTGTCTTCTTTCAGTATAGTCTAGTTATCTGAGGTGAGTATTCATAGAAAAAGGCTTACTAACTTTGCCTATTCTTTTTTTTAAACATTATTCTATTGGGTGCTCATACAACTGTTAGCACAATCCATCCATACAGCCATTGTATGCAAAGCACATATGTACCTTTGATGCCATCATCATTCTCAAAATATTTTCTTTCCACCTAAGCCCCTGTTATTGCCTCCTCCATTTTTCACCTCCTCCCCATTCCCCCTCCCTCATGGGCCCTTGATAATTTATAAACTATTTTAATTTTGTCTTTTCCAATGCTGTCTGATGTCTCCCTTCACCCACTTCCCTGACTTTTCCTATTCTAAATAAAAGTCCACCTACTTTAGACCCCTTTTCTCCTTTCGGAAACCCCATAAACTCCAGTTCTCCGGTGGCTGGCGGTGGTCCAGCAGGTCCAGGGAGGCCCACATCACCCTGAAAGACCAAAGGAAACATGGAGAAAAGTAGCTCCTCTCTCCAGAGAGATGTGATTTCTTCCTCTGGATGTGATTGGTCAAATCAACTGTCCATCACTTCGGCCTCTTCACATTCAGCTTGGCTTCAAGGGTACAGGACCATCCTATCCAAACGCACTTTGTTTCCTTAGTGCAAGAGGAGGAGGGGAGATGAATGCCAGGACACCACAAGTTCATAGTGGCAACATTCATGCAGGAAAGGATGTTTAGAAGAAAGAAAGAATGAAAGAAAAAAGGCAGTTTGAGAAAGGTGAATAGCCACCTCTTGACAACAGAGATCAAACTCAAAGGAGTCCAGTCCAAGCAAAGAGTGCAAACAGAGGCAGTGAAGGCCATACTGAGACCCCCTGTGGGGGACAGGCAAGAGGGGACAAAGGGGAGCGTGCGCAGAGTGTGATGCAATCCACAAAAGGCAGCCATGAAGAGTGGGAAACAAGCTCCCAGCCTCAGTTGAGGCTCTCCCCAAGTCACCACACAATTTATGTGCAGGGAAATCAAAGGGAGTGATGAAAGAGAGGCAAAGGATGGGAGAGGGAGGGAAAAGAATGAGGAGGGAGAGAAGGAAGAAGAAGACATAGAAATGGAAAGAGAAGGTGACACCACCTATGGAACACACAGGTGGAAACATGAGAATCCTGCCAGGTGGACAGAATGCTGGCAGGACGCATGCATGTCATAAGCAAGAAACAGGGACAACAGTAGTCTATGTGGGGAATGTGCTCAAGCAGCCCTCAATGGATCCATCCCACCAGAGGATGGCCCATGTGGGCTGGGCAATGCTCACTGCCCAAAGCAAACATCTGAACTCCCTTATACATGCAACCACATGCAGGTAGCCAGAGAGTTTTTGCAAGGGAAGCATATAGAATGCAGATTGTATTTTCCAAAATTGATTTACCTTGACTCCTTTTTCTCCTTGGAAACCTAACCCCATATTCCCCTGTGGCACAGGAATACAGGGAGGAAAAACAAAATCAATTATTACACAAGCTCCAGGAACTTTCGATCATTCGAATGAGATCCTTTTACTATAATGTAAGTGTAACCAAGTCAGTCTGTCTTTGAGGAGGCCTGGACACTTAGGGGTGAGTGCTCAGATGCCTCAAGATAAAGCATACTTACATCTGGTCCAGGGATTCCAGGGGCACCGGGAAGACCCTAGATATCAAAAGACAGAAAAGTGTTAGCACTAGTTAGTTCCAGCCCAAAAGACCATATAGTCAGTTGGGGGCCATTGGGGATCAAGTCTCCCGACATGTGCGTTAGCCTGGCTTGGGTAGAGGAAGTCTAGTCTCTCTCCTTTGAGGTCCCCCCAAATTGACCTTATCACTACATTCAAGCTAAGGTGGTGAAGCTCTTCCATAGCCATTCCCCCTGATCCGAAGTTTTTATATGATGATCTAAGCCAAAGTAACAAGAGGTTGGATTCCATCCACTGAAAATAGAAAAGTCTGCGGGACAAGATTTTCTCTAAGCCAACGAGAGGACTGGCTAAACATTTCCTACACCTCGCTCCCTGCCATCAAGTCGATGACAAGTCACAGCAACTCGACAGGACCTATGAGTTTCTGAAACTCTCACTCTCTCTGGGAATACTGTAACCCTCCGTGAGAATGCTGTAACTCTCTCTGGGAGTATAAAGCTCTATCTTTCTCTTGTGGAGCAGATGATGGTTTCGAACTGTTGACTTAGCAGTTAGCAGCCCAACTCATAATCACGATTCCAGAGCCCCTTGATAGCAAATAGACTAGATATCAAAAAGATAGGTAGGGACTGCTCAAACATGTTGCGAAGAATAATTTGGAAGCTTCTTCTGGGTTCAGGGTAGGAGGTGATAGTGGTCTGATTAATTAGGAGTGTTTGTCATGTGTAAGGACAGAGAAGGTGCCAAGAGATGTGCCTGGTATTTGCCATCCTCAAGCTAGACTTTAGGCTGAGCTAGCAAGAACATGTTCCACTTCCATCCTCTAAGAAGAGGGCCTTCCCTCTCCCCAGGGAAGGTCTATTTTCCATACACACATTCACTCCATGATGGGGAAATTAGTTACAAGGACCGCATATTAGACTTTGCTTAACAAACCAAACCAAACCAAAATAGATTCACTGCCATTGAGTCGATTCTGACTCACAGTGACCGTGTAGGGCAGGATAGAACTGCCTCTATGAGTTTCTGAGATTGGAATTTTTTTTTAGGCATCACTGCCCTCTGGTGGTGGGAATAGGAGGCCCAGCCTTTGCTCCTGTGAGCTGGAATTGAACCTCCATCCCAGTGGGCCGCAGTCCCGCGCACAACCACTACGCCACCGGGGCTCAGCCCCGAGATTGGAATTTTTGACTGAAGTAAAAAGCCTCATCTTTCTCCTGAGGAGTGGCTGGTGGTTTCAAACTGTTGACCTTGTGTTAGCAGCCCAGCATGTAACCCACTACACCACCAAGGCTCCTCTCTAGACTTCAGTTAGCCTTACTTGAATGCCTGGGGGTCCTCTAGGTCCTGCAGCTCCTGGAAATCCAGATATTCCTTTTGGACCCTAAATAAAACCCAAGATTTTACTGAATTAAAACAGCAAGACAGATGCTCAAGAGATACAAAAATATTTACGTCTATCAGAACTGTATAAGAATGTTCATAGCAAGTTATTCAGGTAGTGGAAAAATGATAGAAGTGTGGTTACATAAAGCAGGGGATGTTCAGATAATAGAATTACTACCCAAGAAGCTACTGATACATGAACCAATGTGGATGGACCTCAAAAATAGTATGTGAAATGAAAGAAGTTCGAGCCCAAACACTGAATCTTGTATTAGTCATGTGAAAGAAAGTTTTAAAACAGGAACACATAACTCTTTGGTCAGGAAAAAAATCAGGAAAGAGGTTGCTTTTGCATTGAGGTGGTGGCAGGGGTTGACTAAGAAGGCCGAAGAGGAAGCTTTTCTGAGGTGACGCTCATGTTCTAAACCTTACCCAGGATTTGGGTTGTACACGAGTGTGCATGAGCGTATGAAAATTCAGTGAGTAAGATGTGTGAGCACCCATGAATATATACTTGACAAAAAAAGGGAAAACTGTCAATACACTTTGAAGTCTAGCTAGTGAGAGGCATGCTGTTGTATCTAGGGAAACACATGCTTTGAAATGCATACAAAAAGAAGAAGTAGACAAAGTGAGTGTTGAAAGGATTTGCTGGAATGTGCACAGGGATGAACACTGCTTTCAAAAATCACTGATCATCTTTGGTCTCTTTCTTGAGCACATAATTTTTATAAGCCACCAAAGGCACTCTTTGCAAATCTAATGGGCCTGTGTATCATGGCTGTCTAGGTAGATAGACACTGTGTCTTTGTGGGCAGAGAAGTGGACCATTAAGAGAAACTGTGCAGAAGTTACAGTGGTGGTGATTCTATAAATGTCACGAAAACACTAAGGTTGTTTAGCTTTAGGGCCCCAGTGTAACCTTGACTCTTACTCAGCTCCATTTTCCCAGGGGCTGGCACACTTTCTCATACCATCTCTCAATTTACAAAGAAAACGTTCCTCTCATTCATCCAGCCTCAATATCATCCACACTTCCCAGAAGCTACCCTCTTTGTCTTCAACCCAGTCTCCCATCAGCTATCTTTTGGAAGACAGCATCTCTTTCTCGTAACTGCAGTGGACTTCTTAGGCCACATTCCTGTGAATTTTTCATAGCAGGAGGGTGGACTAGACCCTGAGGAATAACTCCCAGCATTGTGATGATAGTAGGTGCTCAATTCTTGTTCAACACTGGAGGAAGGAAGGGATCAAAGCAGGGAGGGCCAGGAGCTAGAAGGGAGGGAGGGAGGGAAGGAGACAAGAAGGGAAGAGGAAAGGAAAGGAAGCAGGCAGATAGGCAGAAGAGACTTTTCAGAAGCCATTTCAAGGAAAAACGATGACAATGTAGACTCTCAAGGGGATAAAAGGTTTTTTTTTTTTTAAATACAACTTAGAACCTCTAATGGATTCACTATTATCAAGCGTTCGTAAAATAAAAAAGAAATGTGTTGCAAAGAAACATACGCTGCTTCTGTTGTTTTACCCATAACATTAAAAACTCACAGCAAGCTTAGTACATGCCTCCTGAATGCAAGGCGAATATCTCTTCTAAGCTATCCTAGGTTATCCATTTAGTCCCTTGACTAGAATATCTGAAAGTCTGTCATGTGACTTGAGGTGGACAGTGCATCTTCCTATTCCATTCTCTTCTGGGAAATGTCAATCATGTGACCCAGTCAAGTTTCCACCCAGCCCTGGAAATATCTTGGAATGCTATGGATCCAAACCAGAGCAAATTCCTTGCTGTTGGGTTGACTCCGAATCATAGGACAGAATAGAACTGCTCCCACAGAGCTCCCAAGGTTGTAACGTTTATTAAAGCAGACGTCACATCTTTCTACCACGGAGCAGCTGGTGGGTTCGAACGGCTGACCTTCCGGTAAGCAGCTGAGCCCTTAACTAAAGTGCCACCAAGAGCCCTGTGTGACCATGGAGAGGGTAAAAAGTCCCTACCTGTGACTGTTGACCACTGAGATATCCTTAACCTGAGTAACAACTTACAGTGCTTCCAGCCAGTCCTCGCGGCCCAGGATCCCCCTGAAAAAACAGACATAAGAGAGGCAGGACAGTGAAGAGATGAATGCATTATGTCTGGGGTGTTCTATAAACAAGCAATCTAAGCTTTCCTGGGGACAGAAATGCCTTGCTGAAGCTTAGACTATGCCGTCAAGGTTTTGAGCTTTAAATAATGCATAAATTGGATTGATTCAATCATTGAAGCTTTCCCCCCCTTAAGAAAAATCTGGACTCTAGAAGACACATCTTATAGACTTGGCTGAGCAGGATTGGCATATTTTCTGTAGATTAATTAATTTTCACCTTTGCTGGGAACTTATCAATTAGAAACTGCTTCTGCAGCCTGGTGATTTCCCTGCTCTTTCTGGAGGCAAGCAAAGCGAGCTTCCCGTGTTCCTTCATCCCCAGAGAATCTGGGCCCATATGTGTACAATGCAAATCAGACATTTCAAGGGAGAGGCAACAGAGCATAGAGTCTCTGATTACGTTTTAATTACTTTGCAGCATCTCGAGTCACTGTATGAATCTGTAATACAACCATCTCGTGGAAATTGCTGTGCTCCCCATTGGATCTAGGGTCTCACGGATTTAAATGAAAACAAAAGTTTTTTTTGGCAGAACCATTTAATCAATCCTTTCTCAGACAATGGCCGTACTTGGAGACCTACGATTCTACCTTATTTGGCTTCCGGTCAAAACACCGCTTTGGTCTTCAAAGGAAAGAGCGCAGCCTGGACTGCAGCTTTGTGGTGAGTTGGCAGTGCGACTCTGAGCAAGTCACGTGATCTCAGGATAGCGAAGGTGGCCTGGCTGCCAAACATGAAAGTGTGATAAGCACACGTTGCTTTCTAACCCTAGCTGTTTTCTCTGCCGTGATGGCACCTGCAGCCACCAACCCCAATCCCATAGCTCCTCTGGCTCTTCAGTCACGCTGTCCCATCATCCCCTTCTGAAGTGCTTCGCTGTACATGAGGGTAAGACAGAATGATGCCTGCAGTGAGCAGAGTGGCCTTGCTGCAGTTCTCCTCATCAGATGTGCCCAGAGAGATTCCCATCTGCCAGCAGGACCAATGATGGACCCCCTGCGCACTCGGGCGAGTGACTAGGGTCAATCATTGGAAGTTAGAGTTTCCTGAGACCACGCCGGATAACAGGCCCCAGACACCATGAGGACAAGTGCAAATGAAAGCATAAGGAGGGTTCTTGTCGGCTCTGGTGAAAGATGCAGGTTTCCAGCCGTCTGCAGACAGGATGCATAATGAGTACCCAGTGGTCTAGCTAAAGCTGTTGGGTAGGGGGCAGGGAACAGGGAGGCTTCGATCCTTGCTTGGTGGTCCTGCTGAGGTGCACAGATGCATGTATGACTTCAGAGCGAGCTATTCAGATGCCAAGGAGCCTCAAGCAGATCCAAGGTATGTGACTCCCAAGAAATGTCTCATCTTGTCACAGACAATGATGCCCATACAAACCATTGGTTTGCTGATCTCTCTCCTACTTTCTTACTATAGAACCTACCATGCAAATATCTTGGGTAGAAGAGTTGCAAGTCTTTCTGTTAATTAGTTTCCACCACAAAGAGTTCTGGATCCTTTTAGCTCCAGCTTGGGCTACTCTTTAGAGAGAGATGCACAAGCTAGTTCTGGAAAGGTTTTCATTGGTGGTAGGGCCCAATCCCAGGGAACTTGGTCTATAGCCTACTCAGTTAGCTGCCTTGGAGGGGCTTACCTTCATTCCTCTGAGAATCCCTTGAGAAATAAAAGGAGAGTCACCTTTAGTGCCTTTCTGTCCATTGATACCCTGAGTAAAATAAGAAAAAAGTTGTGAGGAAATGTGTACCGAGTGTTTTGTGAATTGATCTGGTCAGAGAGAAGATGGGACAGCAAGAGCTTGAAATGTAGTATTCCAAGGGACCATGCTTGAAACCCTCCAGCTTACTTCCATTGAGTCAATTCCAGCTCTCTGTGACCAGATAGGACAGGCTGGAGTCACCTCTGTGGGTGTCCAAGACTCCAACTCTTTATGGAGTAGAGGGCCTCATTCTTCTCCTGAGGAGCTGCTGGTGGTTTCAAACTGCAGACCTTGTGGTTAGCAATCCAGTGTGTAATCACTATACCATCAGGGCTGTTGCTCAGGTCCCCCACTACTAAAAAGGGAGTCCTGCTGGCAGTGTGGTTGCACCCTGAATGGTTAATCACAAGATTGGTGGTTTGAGGCCACCAGTTGCTCTGCGGGAGACAGTTGAGCCTTTCTACTTCCACGAACAGTCACAGTCTCAGAAAGTCACAAGGGTCATTCTACTCTGTCTGATAGAATCGCTCTGAGTCCGCATTGACACAGTGACAGTGAGTTCAGTTTGGCTTGTAGTTGTGCCTCCTGGCCAGCATGACATTGAATTTTTCTAGTCAAGCTTAATACTTAAAAGAACAATGTGGCCCCACAGAAACAAACCCATTCTGTAACTAACACTGCCTGTGCCTCCTGAATTCTTTTTTCCCCCAGTTTTATTGCCATAATATATATTTTAATGTTTTAATTAGCTGTTGCTCTTAATTCTTATGACCACTTACTGGCATTGGATAGCTTGGTGGAGATCAGCTCAGGATGCAGCAGGAGGTGAGGCTCAGCTTACTAAAAGAAGATCCATGTTCCTATTTAAGCTTGATGGGCGCTTGCGGGGAGGGGGAAGGGAGGCTGGGCAAGACAAAGTTCTGCCCTTGTCTCTCAGACTTTGTTTACTACGAGATTTCTCTCCTCTTTAGAGAGCAGCATTCGACTGCTTTGCTTCTAACAGATGTCTGTGGCACTCCTCCCCTGTTGCCATGGCAGTGGCCTGAGACCTTTGTGACTCAACACGGTTCATTCCATTAGGAGCTTATCTCCCCCCATCCTATTGGTTCAGTCCTTAGATGCCAAGGTTCTTTATGCCAATCTAAGGCTTGTGTTATTTCTCTGTTGAGCTCTCCCTTACTCACAGATTTATACACCCACACTCAGAAAGTGGTCCCAGAAGAGTATATTTCTGCTTTTTTCCCATACAGCACTAGTTACTTAATGCTGTTGTTGAATCTAATAGGTTGTGTGATTTCTAGCTCCTTTTTGTCACATCAGAACCTTTGTTAGATTTGGAATATTTCAATGGAAATTAGGAATGGGCTTGGAATATGCTATTTTTATCTTTCTAACCATCTGGAAAAGTAGACTTGAAAGGATATAATACCTAGTAGAGATCCATTAGATCCAAATATTTGAGCACTATTTAGATGAATAGAAGTCCTGCGGGTAGACATTGGACTATTAACCAGAAAGTCAGTGGTTCTAGCCCGCCAGCCACAGTGTGAGGGAAAGATGAAGCTGTCTGTTCCTGTGAAGAGTTATAGTCTTGGAATCCTGCATAGGGATCACTATTAGTCATAATTGACTCGGTGTTAGTATATTTTGGAGATTTTTTGGGTTCATATAGATCACCAATTCCTAAAGTGGGGCACTGGAAGGATGGGGGAGTGGGCTGCAAAAATAGATACTTACACTTTATCCTGGATTTTGGCTATAGTACAAACATTTTTATTTGTTAGGGAACGCTGAGTAATTTTTTCCTGAAAATGTGGTGATAGGCCAAATATGTGGGAACCTATAATCCCGAGAAACAGGTTAAATGTGTGGATGAAGTGACTGATCAACCCTAAAACCAAGACCTATGATGGAGGGGCAACCTCTACTAGTGTAGAGTTACTCAATCTTGTTACTGTCGATTCTTTGGGCCTGATACTTCTTCTTCTTTTTTGGCTAGGGGAGGGTGTCCTTTGGATTGAATTATAACTGTTCAACAGTATCTCTGGCTTTTAACTACTAGATACCAGTTATGACAACCTAAAATGTCAATAAAAATTGCCAAATGTGCCCTGAAGGGCAATAAGAACCTGTGGTTTAGACCAAGCTTGTCAAGTACTTTGAATTCTTGTTTGAGCTTCCTTAATTCCATGGTAATCTTCCAATTAATGTATTTCCCTACATCTTCAGCTTGGGAACATGTCAAATAGTCCAAGTATGTACTCTGATCAGAAGTCTACCACAGCCTTTATCAACCTTGCCAACTCTAAAAGTGTCATCTTTCCAAAAAACAATCCTAAGGAGTGTAACAGGTGTAAACCTTGTTGAACTGATCGCTGTTCTTCATACATTTCATATTGGAGTGCTCTAAGTCTACACTCCCCCACTGACTAAGGGGTTATCCTGGCTGTTCCACAAGTGGTTCAAGAAGTCTTTAGATAAGCAATAAGAGGGTACATCTGGAGACAAGCAACACAATTTGAAATGATGGGCAAAGAATGAGCTGCATACAGGTGGTCCTGTAAGGCCAGGGTAGCCATCAGGGCCTGGAGATCCAACTGATCCTTGAGTTCCATTCCAGCCATCCAGACCAGGTGGGCCTCTATGTCCTGGCTGTCCAGGGTGGCCCTGTTCAAAGAGAAAAGAAGGGGCCAAGTCAGCACAAGATTGCCAGTGCGACAATGAGAGAAGTCAACTATGCTGTCCAGTTCCAACTCCTTGTTCACTGCCATAGCCACAAACATATGCTATTAAAAACAAAAAAAAAAGTTTTAGTAACCTGCATTTCACATATCATACAATTTAATTGATCAGCCATATAAAGTTTTATGTGTTCATCATCAGAATAAATTTTAAAACAGTTTCTTCTTATGCTCATTGTTGTTAGCTCCCAATGTCTCTTGCCCCATTCTCCCCCAACTTCCCCATATCCAGTTACTCTCTCTTTAGATCTATCCCTATATAGGAAAATCACACAAAACCAAAATACAATCATGAAAAATCATACAAAATAAACAAACAATGGCAATGACTAGACAAAATATAGAAAAACCTTAAAGGAACTCAGAAAAAATTAAAAATGGAAACAGCTTAAGATGGGTCACAAAGGAGACCACATAAGGTATTACATTTTAGCCTAACTACATCTGCCATCATTGACTTTACAATGCTCTCTGTACGAAAGGAAGGGTCTTCATATCAGAGGGAATTCATTGGAGACATAATCCATGTGGAGACCCTGCGAATGAATTTGGGGATTCCACTGCCATCCATACCCTTCTGCAAACCAGGTGTGCACAGTTTAAGCTCTAATACCATTTTATTCTTTGTATTCAGAGTTTATTATTTATAATCCTTGGATCACACACCAAACACATGTTGTTATAGCTTTCCTTTATACTCTGGCATATAAAGCTCCCCCAAAGATTGATGCTTTAATAAGATACAAGCTGAAACTCATGGGATAAAGCACACACAAATGGAATATACACACAGCTGCTACTTCACCTTTCTGGCGCACAACGATGCACTAAGATGGGGCTTAATTGTCTGGCAGATAAACTGCAGGGAGTCATGCCAGACCTTAGAATTCTTTAGACCAAACTGGAAACTGGGTCAGCCCAACATAGTTTTTATGTCGGAAATTTTGCAAGAGGCATGATGCTGGATTTCAGTCAGCAGAACAAAAGAAATTCCCACAGTACCACCTTCCCTGGATTTCAGTCGAAGGAAAACTGCTGTGGTAGTTAGATAATCTGGTGTCAATTTGGGACTTGAGAGGATTAAGAATGAAGGGGTGGAATCTACTCTGTCAATCAGGTCATAGTCAATGAAGCCTCTGTGTGGGTATGAACTTCTACTGTGAATTTTGGGGACTCCTGTCTTTTCCTTCTTAGAAGCAGAAGACACCTCTCTCTGCTCATTCCCTGGGAGATTCTGTAATGACAATATATATGACACCATGCTGATAGACTCTGTGCACTGGGAATTGGAGGAGCCATGTGGAGACCCCTGCCAGTGCTGAGTGCCTTTTATCCAAGAGACTTTGCACCCACTAGCCTATAACCATCCTGTATTCAGTGGTATTACATGTGTCTTGTGTGTCTGAAAGAACTTTACAGATTGGTACCAGGCATGTGGGTTAATATTGGATTTATGGACTTGATGGGGACTGGGCTGAGATGTTTTCTCAATATTCAACTGTTCTTGTATATAAGCTCTTTCCTATACATATTAGAGTGTCCATGGATTTGTTTTTCTAGTCTACCCAGACTAACACCACTGTTTAATAAAGAAGAGAATAACTACATACACAATCCAATTTTGTCATGGCCAGATATCAGGCTGTTGCTTTGGCTAGGGACCACTCTCTCTATGGTGAGGTTTGGACTCACTACTAAGGCAGTTGTTTTACTACTACATTCCTAATCCTTCTATATAGTCAGGCTGAATTCAACAGTTTTCCAGGGCCAGGCTTCCTCATCTGCTTTTGTGTATAGTGATACATATGCTTCAATCTTTTGATGGATGGCTTTGCATTGGGGTCTGGATAAAGAAAGAACAGAAATCTAAATGGGATAATAAAAGCAAGGAGAGAGACCCTTCTCCCTTTTGCAAGCCAGGCATCTATATTTAACCATTTGAGGGGCACATGTCCCATTTACAAATGAACTTTTGTAAATCACCAGAATGCAAAGCCCTTCTGTCAGATAGTTATTGAGAAGATGCTCCACAGAATTCTGCTTCCTTTCATTGTTCTTATGGTCATGGGAGGTAAGCAATAAGAAAGTGGTAGCCTTGACCACTTGCTAATGGCTACAAGGGTAAGTTAAAGCCAGACAATAGGCTGGCTCAGTGCCAAGGGTCTTCCTTGGCTCTGTTTGATATCCAGAACTTAGCCCAGCTCCTTATCCTTTGGGGTCCACAAGTTTTCAAACTGCTTGATCTCTGGTTGTCTTGCCTGCAGGATTCCAGAATTATGTATTTAACCTTCCTACCTTATGGTATTTTCTAGAATGAACCATTGAGTTCTGGTCTATGTCTTTTACTCCAGACACCAGAAGAGGGTGGATAATTTAGATCTTGAGCCAGTTAGACTTGCGTTCCACACTCAGTTGGATTTAAGATTCTGCAGAGGGTTTTTGATAACCTTAAAAAAGAAGGAGGCCTACTACATTGTGTTATTGTTAGAAATAAAAGAGATTAGATTTACCACATGATAAATCTTTTACTCCCAGACAAGTCAGTAAGGAGAAGCCACAGAGCTGACCTCGACTTCCTCTCAATTCTCAGTACCACAGCATTTTTGGCCCAATGCCTTTTGCAGGCATCATGAATGATTTCGCAGATGCATATGCCAGCTTCCCCTGACAGTGTAACTCTAAGGGAGAAAACCATGGTTTCTCCTTTAAAGAGCCCAAAGAGACCAAATAGGAAGCGGACTGAGTAGAGGTAGAATAGGAAGACCTGTGTTTCAGAAGAGAAAGGTTCCCCAGAACCCAGATGTCAAAGAACATGTTTCCTTTGGTGTGTGGTTCACATGCTCACTTTGTGCATAGAAATATGGTGTGTTCATTCACAAATCTGCCGGCTGAAAAAAAATTTCCAGTTGACTCCATGGACAAAACTAAACATGACATAGAAAGGAGAGCTCGTAAAGTTTTGCTCACAATGTACTGGGACTGAGAATAGTTGATGCACAGGATGCCATCAGCTCCAGCTAACCTCACTGATATCCTGAAACGCTGGAGTGCTACTATGCCAGGGTGATGTTTTCTCATGTTGACTACCTTGATGGATGCTAGTTTTTTTGTTCTCCCGAACGGCTGGCCCACCCCTCAATGCAAAGAGTCGCTTCTTTTGTGAGGTGTCTTGGAGTCAGTTCCGACCCATAGTGACCAATAGAGCACAGTAGAAAGAAACACTCTGGAGTCCTATGCGGTCCTCACAATTAGCCCTAGGTCTGAGCTCATTGTCGGAGCCACTATGCCACAACTTGTTCAGGTCTTTTCTCTTTTTCTCTGCCCTTCCAGTTTTCCAAGTACGATGTCCTTCTCCAGGCACAGGTCTGGAGCTGTCTATCTCCTGATAGCATGTCCAAAGTATGTAAGATGGGTGCAGAGTTCGATGATCATACAAGGACAACTTGCCCATTCATGTCCAAACTGCCTATAGATGTGGCACAGTGATTTACTTGTTAGGCCTCTTCTAGACATTAGTCTGTAACTGTTTCAAAAGGCCCGGGCACACTTTGTCTTTTCCTGATAGGTCTTGGTACATGAAGGTTCGGGAAGATGCCAATAAGAATCAGTTGTTTATTGGGTGAAAGGAAACTTCAAACAGTGTAAGACATGACAAAAAATAATTTATAAATTATCAAGGGTTCAGGGGGTGGGGAAATGGGGAGCTGACACCAAGGGCTCAAGTAGAAAGCAAATGTTTTGAGAATGATGATGACAGCAAATGTACAAATGTGCTTGATATAATGGATGGATAGATTTTGATGAGTTGTATGAGCCCCCAATAAAATCATTTAAAAAATCGAACAACATATTTCAAATTGGCTACCAAAAAACTCAAAATCATAAAAAGACTAAGCTTAATGGTCAGGTAGATAGTGGTGGGACTCTAGAGACTATGGCCATCAGGTATGAAAATGAAGTCTCCACATGGCAGAATTTTCAGTTAAAGAGAAAAAAGTCTATGAGGGTCAACAGAACAAATGACATAGACATACCTTAAAGTAACCATTTGAAATTAAAAGAGCAATATTTCCTGGAGGACAAAATTCAGAAGGGTTAGGGCAGGAGGGATGGAAATAGGAAGCACAGGGAGGAATTGGGTTAAGTGATGTTACATCGCAGGGATTGGGATCAATGGCATGAAATAAAATGTGTATGAACTGCTGAGTAGCGAATGGATTTGCTCTAGAAAACACGCAATTCACAATAAAAGGGTAAACATAAAGAATTGGTTGTTAAAAAAAGAAAAAGAGTCAGTTGTGAGTGATTTTTCACAAGATTCATTGTCATTGTAAAAACTTGGAAATGCATTGAGAGAATTGGCCAGTTTTACTGTCTGCTGAGTTTGAATGAGCCATCTCAGAAGCAGGACAGGAGGAGTGGGATTTCAACAGAGAACAGCCAGAGTGGAGAACAGTCCTTCGGACCCTGAGATACCAGTGCACAGTGAATCTTCTTGACTGAAGGACATAAAGCTATGAGTGCAAAGAAGTAGCGACAGCAGAACCTAAACAGGGATCACTTAAAGCCTCTGGAGTGCTTTCGGGCAGGAGAATTGCTTGCAGTATGAGGTGCCTTCAGACCGTTTTTGGGAATTAAACATCTTGTTTTCTAACTTTAAAGAAATGTAAATAAAGAAGAGCTGAGTGTGCAGGGGCTGAGGCTTATGGGGGACCAGTGTGCCCTTTGGGCATTTAATGATGGCACGAAAATTGCTCTTGTAAAATTGCCTAGCAAGGCAGCTGGCAAGGGGCTGTGTGACTGAGTGGTGAAGGACCAGAAGGAGGTGGACCTGTGAGCCCTGCTGAGAAGAGTCTGTCTTGACCAAAACACTGTATCCTTGACATTTCTGATCTCTGTCATCTGTTCGCCCCCCCCCAATAAAATGGAATAATCCTGAATATGTGACCCTTACTATGAATCATCAAACATAGCTGTGAAGTAGAAAGTGCCGTGGGAGTACACGCCGGTGTCAGAACTGGTAAGTAGGCTGGAGGGTAGAGAAGACACAACAGCCCCCCAGCCTCATAAGAATCAGTCTTGAACAGCTGATCACACTGATGGTGCATCTCCTCCCTCTTGTTAGTTAGAGGTCAGATGTGACTACCACTTTCAATTCGTACACTATAACAGCAACAACAACAACAAAAACAAAAATAAGAGCGTTTTAGGAGGAGAACCAGGAACACTTGTTTATAATCAGCCATTATTAAGAGAGGAAACAGATCTGGGCAGTGATCGTTACCAAGATGTTTTGGGAACACTGTTGGGTTTAGCCGACTTGTTTAACAAACAATGTTGAAGGTTGAACACACTAATTAGTCTGACTGGGCCACAGGTGTCGTATTTTCCTCTGCCTGAGAGAGGTTGCACGTCTGAAAAATGGTTGTTTTATAGGCACTTGAGCTTGAAATTAGAACCTCCTCCCAAAGACTTCCAGAGCTCCTACTATATGCCAGAAGACAGAGATGGTGCAGAGGTAGGCTCTTCATCCTCGTGGCAAACCTGGTTTGATTCCTAGCCAATGAATCTCTGGCTCAGCCATCACTGGTGCTAAACAGGCCTCAGCAGTGCTTCCAAGTAAGCCAGGCTAGGAAGAAGAGCCTGGACTAAAGCTACGTCCCCAACTCAACCACCGCAGACCCCATTATATAAGACGTCCCACTTATCAACAATTTGGCATTTTAAAATTAAATAAATATATTACAATACTATTTTTGCATTCGGTGAACATTTTTGTTGCTCCATATAGACCAATTTTTAAAAGAAGAATCCCCCTCCCCCAGTCCATGGTGTCCTGCTTAAAATCTGGTCCCTTTACCATGGATGACAATAGTCTGCTCTTGTGCAGCAGGGTGGTATGAGTCAAGGGCCTATGTCATAGCAGCTAGCGACACCACTAAGTGGAGAACAGATGGAAGTTGCCAAAAAAAGTGATTTTTCAATCAATCTGTGCCCATGGCAGCGGCAGGCAAGAGGTCAAAGTATGGTATTAGGCAAATTGCCTGCATAAGACCTTTTAAAATGTTTACCAGCAAGGATGTGACTTTGTGGACAAAGGGGCACTGGACCCCAGCCATGCTATTTTTAATCATCTTCTGTGCATCTGAAAGACGCACTATGAATAAGTAAGAAGTGATGTCTTTGAAGTATAGTGTTGGTGAATAATAGAAGTACTAGGGGGCTGAGCCCTGGTGGTGTAGTGGTTGTGCGTGGGACTGTGACCTACAGGGCTGGTGGCTCATATCCAGCAGCAGCTCTCCAGGAGCAAGACTGGGCCACCTACTCCCACCAGAGGGCAGTGATGTCCCCCTAAAAGAAGTACTAGGGGCCTTCCAGAAGACCAAATAAATCTGTTTGGAAAGAAGGATAGTTGGGATGCTCCAAGGATGGTGAGATTGCATCTTATGTATTTTGGACATGGTGTTCAGACACCACGTTTGGTAGAGGGTCAGTGAAACAGACAAAGGCCCGCCACCAGAGGGATTGCAGCAATGGCTGCAGCAGTGGACTCAAACACACCAACTCTGAGCATGGCACAGGACTGACCAATGTTTCCTTCTGCTGGACATGGGGTCACTATGAGTCAGAACCACACTGAGGGCAGCTAACCACCCCCACCCCCACCACAGGTCAGGTGCAATTCTAGAGGCTCTGAGGACTTTGAGAGGAGCAGAAGCCTGTGCTTTCAAGGAGCCAGTATTGTAGTTGGGGGGATAAGATAACTACCCAAGACCAAACAGGCATACGGCCATATATGAAATGTAGTTAGTTAGTGTAGTACTGGGAGATTAGTGGTGAAAGATAGAGGAAAGCATCACATAGAAAATGTTCCAAACGTTTGTGTTGAATAGCTATTTGCGATGGAAGGGGAAAAAGGAGATAGGTTTCATGGAGGGAGTCAGACTTGAAGTCTGAAGCTATGGGGGGAGGTAGGGAGAAAAAGAGAGAGGGAGAGAGGAGAGAGGAGAGAGAACATACAAATACAAGCTTTGGAGAAAGAGTGGATCAAGAGGGTGGGAACTTCTACAGGGCTCATTTGGAGAAGTTCCTTTAGAGAAGTCTGGCCAGCTGCAACTAATCCTACCAGACAATGAATCCCCAAAGAAAAGTGACCAATTTCTGCAAGCTCTTGGAATTTCTTGGCCCAAAGTTGGAGACTAAAGTGTCCAGCTGGAGTGTGAGGCAAATTCCAGTTTAGAATTGGAAACAGCCTCTGTCTCCTAGGATTCGCTTCCTCCAGCACCCACTAAAAAGAGAATACAAGAGTGAGAGCACACTGTGACTGCCCACTCCAAGGTTGCCCCCATCTCTAGCACAGCTAGGTCCACAGAAGGAATGGAAGAGGCTGTCACCTGTTCGATAACTTCCCTCACCCACTGGCTCTCAGGATATCCACTCTGAGTGGAGACTCTGGCTAAAGTGACCAGAGGAGCAGAGTCAGGAGAAAACGGTCAACCCCATCCACTTATTTCTCTACTGTCTCATTTCTGAGCATTTCAAAGATGCTGTAGTTGAATAAATTTGACTGTGGATTTGTTGATATCAGTAACAATACAAGGTAAGTGAGCCTTCTGTGCTCTAAAATTCACAACCATCTTTAATAGCTGGGAAAAAAATGTATCCAATGATAAGACCTTCGCAGGTAGGGCTTTCTGCTTCCTCTAGATTGCCCATTGTAGAGTACAAGCATGTGGCAGGTGTTCAGTTCAAGAAATACCTACATGTTGACATACAGATACATGAACTCATCCCCAGACACTAGAAGAGAAATGTAAGGCTTACTAAATTGTGTTAGATTAGGCACAGAAGAACACATCAAAGGTTGTAGGGAGGAGAAAAGAAGTCTCCACGGCCTTCCTTGAAGCAGAGGATCTCAATTTTTATTCTCTTCTATCTGTTGAGCTTGCTCACTAGATTACCTTCATTTAAACAGGTTTGGAACCTACTACTGTAGACAAAACACAGTCCAGGGTAAAGATGAAATATACAAGGAAATTCAAAGGGATAGAAAGTTCCAAAGATTTCATTTCAAAGGTTGGCAAACTATTACTATGAAATCTCCAGGGTTGAATACATCAGGCTAGACCACAGGATGGAGTAGCTAAGGAATTGGGCTCAGCGGAATGGGAAAAGATGCTAGGTGCTAACTTTGAAGTAACCACTTCTCAAAATTAAAGGGAAGGGGCTGATCCATGGTGGTATAGTGGTTGAGTGCGGGACTGTGGCCCACTGGCTTGGCGGTTCAAATGCAGCAGCAGCGAGGCTGAGTAGCTCCCACGACCATCAGAGGGCAGTGATGCCCCCCAAAACAAACAAACAAACAAACAAACAAAAAACCCCAAAGAAAAAAAAACTAAAGGGAAAATCACTGTAAAATGAGATGGGGCTGAAGGAAATGTACCACGATGTCATTAATGGTTGTCTGGATGGTAAAATTATAAGAACTTTTCCTTCCTTGTAATTTCATGTATCTTCTTAGTTTCTTATAACGGGTATATAATAGTTTTCAAGTGGAAGAAAATGTTTTATATATATATATACATATATATATAAATTTGAAAAATGGGAAAAACAGTAGGGAAAAAGCACAGGAAATGGCAGGGAAGAAGAGGACCACGTGTGGCTTTGGACAGAGGGCGGGGCCTACTATTTTGTGTTCCCCTAACATGGATCGGTTGTGAGACAACATGCGCTCAGTTCTGTCCACAATCCCAGCAGATGAAGAATGTAGATCCTGTGTGCAAAGACCTCACCATCTAATTTGGAAGCACATATAATGAAAGGGCCATGCATGTTTTGCCCCCATTGTAGTATCCTCACCAGTGCATGACACAGTCTGGGGCACACAGTAAGTGCTCGATAAATATTTTGTTCTTTTTAATCATTTTATTGAGGGCTCCTACAACTCTTTTCATGATCCATACACAAATACATTGTGCAAGCATATTTGTACATTTGTTGCCATCATCCTCAAAACATTTTCTATGTGAGCCGTTGGTATCAGCTCTTCATTTTTTCCCTTTCCTTCCTGGCACCCCTCATGAATCCCTAATAATTTAAAACTTATTATTAGTTTGTCACTTCTTATACTGTCTGATGTCTCCCTTCACTCATTTTTCTGTTGCCCATCCCCCAGGGAGGGGCTTATTTGTAGACCCTTGTGTTTGGTTCCCCCTTCCTACGCCACCTTCCCTCCACTCTCCCAGTATTGCCCCTCTCACTGCTGTTCCTGAGGGGTTCATCTGTCATGGATTCCCTGTGTTTCCAGCTCCTATGTATACCAGTGTACATCCTCTGGTCTAGCCAGATTTGTAAGGTAGAATTGGGATCATGAGAGTTGGGGGAGGAACATTAAAGAACTAGAGGAAGGTTGTATGTTTCATCGTTGCTATATTGCACACTGACTGGCTCATCTCCTCTCCATCGTTCTCCTTTTTGCAGTACCCTTTCACACAATGGGTACATTGGAGATCTAGATCCGGATGTGGCATTGTCTCTACACCAAGGCCTATGGTGTACCCTCAAAGTAAAGCTCTTCACAGCCCATAAGACCTAACCTATGTAGGACAAGGGATTGATGCTTTTCCCCCCCATGGCTGCACATATCTTTTCATCCTTCTGCCATCTGATTTAGGGCTGGCTGTACCTTCATCCAAGAGCACCTCAAGTGAGGTATTTGGTGACATTTGAAGTTCATGGCATGTCCATCAGTAGACCCTAAGTGTTCTTGTATGACACAGGTTGTTCTTAAGCTGAGAAGCAGAGCCTAGTAGATGCTCTAAATGCTTCCGTGGATGCACTCACCAAAATTCCACTGATGCCAGGAAAGCCAGGAACTCCAATGGGGCCCTAAAGTAAGAGATAGGGAAAAAGAACATAAGAGTCAGTCCATTAGATCTCCATTCGACCAGTGTGATTGTTCCTGAAACTCCCTGATTCAGGCGTTAAGAAGAGCTATCCTTTTCCCCACCAGTTATCGTATGATTCCCTATTCCAGTTCCAAGGGATTGTCTTCCTCTACCTATGATATTGGATACGTCTGTGTTCTGAGACTAGCTCTCATTCTGGGAACATACAGAGTTGCTAAACTCAGCCCACGAAGCTAGCCATGCCAACAGCATCCATCTCCTGCCATGCATCTCTTTCCCGCTATTTGTGGCACAGGTGGCTTCCAAGCATTCTGGTCCCTTGCTTTTTAGTCTCCTTGATTGATTATATTCTCTCTCTCTTTTTCTTTCAATTAAGTACCGGATATTCTAAGTGTAAGCCAGCCTGAATATCCACCAGGGCACTAATTTTACCATAAAAACTGCCAAGGCACCTAATTTCACCACAAAACGGCATTAAAAATGTGCTGAGAATCTTGATTTATACTCAATTATATATGGTAATTGATTTTCCTCCAAATAGTTTTATTGGCATATAATTCACACAGCATACAATTTGATAGTTCACTCACGTGAAGAAGCATTGGATTCTGGATCGTATTCTTGATCTCTATAGTACAACTGATGGAATTTCTGACCCAGCTATGCTTGGAGTCCACATGACTTTGCACCACCCCCAAACTCACTTGTGGCTTGATTGCCATGAGAGTTGCTTCAAAAAATGGACAAAAAGCAGCAGAACACCAGCTCCTCTCTCCTTAGAGTGATGATGCTGGGTGCCAAGGAATTCAGGGATAGTATTATTTACATAATTGAAGAAAACTGAGATTTGGTACCTCTTAATTTTCTATATGATTTTCGGGAAAGGGAGGGAAATGAAGCTTTGACACTCTTACCTTCTCTCCTTTGGGTCCATAAGGTCCCAGAGAGCCTGGAGAGCCTCTGTCTCCTTTCAACCCAGACAATCCAGGGAGGCCAGCAAATCCTTGTGAACCTTTGGGACCTTGAAATCCAATTTGTCCGGGTCGGCCCTGAAATGAATGGTACACTGAGCCAAGAGTGGCCTTCACATCAACATTTCCCTGCTTCCCAAGCACACACACACACAAACATGGTCATCCCTTGGGGAAATAATTTTGGCTTAGAGATTGGTGAGACTTGCCAAAGTTCCAGACACGGATCAGAAAAAGGCTATTTTCGGGGCTGCTAAGCTTATTTGGAGGAACACATTTTATAAGCACATTTAATAAGATTCATGTGCACCGAGATCCTTCAACTTTGTACTTGGGAGATTAGTTATTCAGCTTGGATGATGTTGTCCTCTTCCTAGTTAATACCAGGCCATCCATCAGATTGCCACAATAGTGAACCAACAGCACACTGGAGAGCACCGTGACATTTTAATAACTTGTGTCCAAATGCCCAACCACATGCCTGCAGTGAAGCTCACAAAAAGACTGGGTTGATTGAACACTGTTACAGACAAGGAAGAAGCCAGAAATCCATGAGCAGATTCTTTGGTGAACATGTTGGTGTACCTATAAGTAATTATTCATAGACACATGGGTGCACATGCAGACACACACACAGACTTTATTTGCTCTCTTCTCCCCTCACCCCTCCTTGCATCTGTCCACTTTGAATGTGTAAAATCCAAGGAGCTTGAGCATTAAGTATCAATTATGATAGCAAGAGGGAGCAGCCTGAAATTTTGAATTCCCTGGTTGTAAAGTGTCAGGTAACAATTAAATCTGAGAGTTCAGGCTGACATTTTCAAGCCAACAGAGACAGCGAATTAGCCCCAGTGAGTGCAACCAAGGTGGGCTGGTCTATCATTTAGAACAAATCCCTGTAGGAACTGAAATTTTCTTGGCAGCAAAATGAAAACCATTAGTAATGTGCATTATCCCTCAGAAACCAAAACGCGATCTCACGTAGAAAGCCAATTTCCCTAAATGCCTCCACCTCTACCCCTCAGCCCCCTTTTTTGACTGTCCCCAATTTCCTACGGTCCAGTGAGACCAAAAAGAGAAAAGAAAAAAAAAGAAAAGAAAATCAACACAACAAGGCTCTGATGAAGGTCTGTTTAACATGCCCTTTAATATACAGTCACCTTCAAGTTTTACTTCTTAAAAGGCGCAAGTGGAATCGACACTCTTCGTGAGAGCTGGCATTTCATAGCCGAGATGCAGGTAGTGACCAGCATTTGTGTACCATTTTCAAATGTCAGTTAGATCCACGAAAACCCAAGACTCTTGAAAAACAGGAAGAGATGCTCTGCCCACCGAGATGCAATTCTCCGAGGTAACACTCACCACTCAACCTTCCCTAATATCTGGCCAGTAACCTGCAGATTCTAGACCGCAAGTGCTTCCAAAGGCCTTCAGGCTGGGAAGGTAGACACACACACCCTGCTCGTGGGGTCAGAGAAGCCCTGGATTGCTGGATGAAGGGTTGGAGCTTCAAACCCATCCCTCCGCTCTATGACAGCAAGATGAAATCTAACTACCTGCTCTGTTCCCAGAGAGATTTCCAGCCTCAGAAACCCTCCGAGGGGCCGTTAGTCGTCATTATGGAGTGATGGCCGGGGGGAGGATTGAGCGTTCCTTTTGGCTCCATGACTGCTCAGGTTTACAGTGAGTCTGTGCTTATTCGGGAACTTTTGACAAAAACCAATCCAAAAGAGAAACAATGAGACTTTAGATAAGCAATACTATGGAGAGGGCCTTGTAGAAAGTGAGTGACGTTGTCTTCAAATGTGGACCTAGCCAACATATGTACAGATATGCTGAATACAATTGATGTATGGATTTTTTATGAACTGTAAGAGTCCCTAATAAAATGATCTGGAAAAATATGGGCTTAGCTTTCAAGAGTAATGTACTCCAAAGGTCTGTGGCGAATCATTCCAGTTTGGAACAGATCAAAAATTCGGGAGAGATGCAAAGGCAGGAATTGACCTCAGAGGGCTTGTGGAATTCTTACTTTCTGTCCGTGGTTTTGGGGTGTGGAGTCATGGGCTCAACCAGAGAGCACTGAGTGGGTCCCAGTTGAAGAGGGTGTGGGGAAGCCAAGCCAGAAAGTTGAGGACTTGATGTGGTAGGAAATAGGAACCCCAGCGAGGTTGAGAAACGGGAATAGCAATGATTCTGAGCTGAAACTCATCAACATGCATCCATGAGAACATATGTGTGTCAGTGTGAGGCCAGGGCAGCCTGCCTGAGACTGGAACAAGGGAGGCAGATAAGAACCAGCTGTTGGGGATGAGGGGAATGCTTGGTGGGAAGATAGGGGGGCTGAAGGGAGGGTATCCAAGGCCATGCTATTGCTAGAAGAGATGATCAAGTTAGGATACTGACCGCTCGACCCAAATCTGAGTCCTAACCAAAAGCATTCCCACATGAAGGGATAGGGAGTAGGGGGCAGAGGGATGGGAATGGAAATCCTGGTAAAATATGTGACAGCGACTGAGACAGTGGGTGGTGGGGTGACCCAATTCCCATCATGCCCACAATATGAGAGGAATTGAGCTGTGCTCCAGGAGTTGTCACCCTCCAGATAAGCAAGAAAACTTGGGAATGCGGCAAATTCCAGGAGTGAACATCACAGGAAACCCGATTCCATCCACACAAGACTGAGTTCCATGGCCTACTTCCTTTCTCTTGACTGGTGTGTGGGGGTGGGGGGTGGAGGGGTGGCGGCAGGTGGAATTTGCCACGCAGTCGCATGGCTAAGGAGCTGAAAGTGAATCTCATCAGAATTCATTGACTTTTTTTTTTATTCCAACCCTTTGTCCAAAAGACTCCTTGAAGGGAAAGTGGGTACCCCTTGGAGGAACGTGCAGTTCCTGTAGCTGGCCCCCGGTATTTGAGCTGGTAGGCATGACAGCACTTTGGCTACAAGTTGTAAAGGCTAGGACGGTCTGTGGGCTATGGCTCCTGGCTTCAAAGGCGGTGCTGCTGGAGAACTGCCTCTTCCAAGTGGTTCCAGGCCTGTCTGGATTCTGCAGTCACAGGACATGAGAGAAGGGCATACAGACCTTTCACACTGTTGCATCGAGCACCATGAACACATAAAGATGGTAAAAGAAAAAGATGAGACCGTGTGTGTGTGTGTGTGTGTGTGCGCGTGCACACGTGTGTATGTTTTGGGGGAGGGGGTGTCGCATGGGAGATGGATTGAAGGCGCCCTGTACAGAGTTACAGTTTTGGAAACTCCCAGGGGGCCATTCTACCCTACCTTGTAGAGTCACTGCGATTCTGACATTCAGGGTTTTTTGCTGATGCTTTTGAGTTTCGGGAGCACTGTTGGTTATGCGTTGGCCTGAGAACCACAAGGTCAGCAGTTCAAATTCACCAGCCGTTACATAGGAAAATGACGAGGCTGTCTTCTTCTGTGAAGATTCACAGCCTTGGAAGCCTTATATAGGGTCACTCAGACAGGAACAAACGCGAAGGCAAGTGACTTTGGGGGGGTTTGGTCAGCCCTCACTAGATTGGCTTGCTCTGTGGGGATAGCTGGGTGATCTCTAAAAATTTATTTTTTCTTGTCTTGTCACCATGCACAGGGCTTCTGCCTCAGTACCTGGTATACTGCTGAAGCTTCACACTAATTTTGTTTTTCACTCCCCAAATGCCATCAATGCCACTTTTCAGAATGGTCAGCAGAGGGCAGTGGGAGAACGTAGAGTCTACTGATAAACAGGTGGCTGGGAGGGCTTCCGTGATGTGATTGCAGACAAAAAGAAATCAAACTCCTGTCAGTGAAGCTACAGAATGTGTGAGCCGGGAGGGTTCCCCGTGACCCCCTCCCCACCCAAATCCAGGCTTTAATTTATACACGGGAGTTGGAAAGAAGCCGAGGAAGGGGCAAGGAATTGGTTAGGTCAAACAGCAAGGGGGGTAGGGTTGGGACTCAAACCAGGCAACCTGCTGTCCGCTCCCAACTGTTTCTGTGTGTGCCAGTGGCAGATGTCCTAGGGGGTCCTCGGGGCGGCCCTCCCTCCTGTCCTCTGGGTCCGCCAGATGCTCACATCATCTCATTCTCCCTAACCCGGATGGTTTCGCAGAACCAATCTGAAACACTATCCCTGTTTGGCCTGCTAGCAGAATTTCAATGGGTTTGGACCAATGCCCTGCCCTGATACATGTCATTTATTTTGGCAAATAGACCCAGACGGGGCAGAAGGGACTTCTCCAAGTCTTTCCAATAAGCTATCCTGCCTCCATCTGCTAGGGATTTTAAATATGCAAAGCAGGGCCCACTTCTCAAGGGGAGGAACTGGGACTTGTGTCCAAGCTGGCTGCCTCTCTTGGCTCTGCTGGGTGGGGGTCAGGATACGAGTTTAAGGTCACCTTTGATCAGACCACAGGAGCTGCCTTGGTGGCATCGTGGTTACACGTTGCACTGTGATCCGAAAGGGCAACAGTTGGAAACTGCCAGCTGCTCCGTAAGGGAGAGACAGGGTTTTCTACTCCCACAAAGAGTTACAGTCTTGGGAACGCACAGAAGCGGTTCTACCCTGTCCTATAGGGTCGTTAGGAGTAGGCCTGATTTGACAGCAATGAGTTTGGTTTGACTTTGATCAGAGCACATCCCCCACCACAGGTCAGGGAGGTCGGAAACAGCCTGTATATAAAGTAGCACACAGCTGTCAAAAATGCCATCTAGGTACTGTCAGAGCACCAAGGTCAGAGCAGCATCACAGGAAGGAATGTGAATTGGCAGAAAAAGCTTGATTTTTCACTCCTGGGCCCTTTCCTGCCTTTTCTCCCCTTCCTCAAGGCTCCAGGGGCCATCTCCCTTAAAATCCCAATGCAGCTATCCCTCAGGAAGTCTGCAGCTCATTCTCATGAGGCATAAACAACTACCAGCAGCTTAGCTCAAAGTGATCGGTATTTTAGCCGAGAGCAAAGTCATTGGATGAAAATAATGTTTATGAAGAAGGAAGAGAGAGGATGTGCACAGAACCTTCCCAAGGATCTGGCTGCATCCCAGGAGGTGGTGTGGTGCTTGTTAGTGGTAGGGTGTAGACACCGGGGTCACACTGACCTGGAGGCAGATTTTGTCACTGCCATTTAATAGCTATGTGACTTTGGGTAAGTATCTAAATCACCAGGGGTTCTTTGGGGAGGATAGAAGTTCTTGTGCCGGATTACTGTGAGCATTTTAGTGGCTAATGAATGTAGAACACTAACGCTAGACACTCAGGAGTCCTCCAGGACCCCCTCCTTTTCCTTTATCTCCCACACATATTCCATTAGCAAGGACAGCCAATTCCACCTCCAAATACAGCTTAAACATAACTGGCTTTTCTTTCTCTAGTCTGGCTTAACTCTCTCCACCATCCTGCCCTGAAGAGGTGGCATGGTAGGCTACCGTTAGGCTGCTCACAGCAATGTCTGGAGTTTGAAACTGCCAGCTTCTCTGCAGGACAAACATTAGGCTTTCTACTCCAGTAAGATTTCCAGCCTCAGAAAGTCACAGGGGCAGCTCTACTCTGTTCTCTAGGGCCGTGATGAGTTGGAATTGACCAGATGGCAGTGGGAACATGCTGCCCAGGGGCTTTGCATATATTAGCCCCTATTCGTCTTCTAGGCCCCAGTTGAGCGATCCTCTTCTCCAGAGAGCTTTTCAGTGATTACCATTACCTTCTCCTGGAGGGTGTGGTTGTTAGGTGGCATCTAGTCAGTTCTGATCCATAGCCACCCTATGCACACCAGAAAGAAACACTGTGTGGTCTTGCGCCATCTTTACAATGATTCCAATGACTGCGTCCATTGTTGCAGCTACTGTGTCAATCCATCTCCTCAGGGGTCTTCCTCTTTTTTCCTGGCTTTCTACTTTACCAAGCATGCCCTTTGCCAGGGACTGTTTTTCCTGACAATATGTCCAGAGCATGTAAGATAAAACTGTGTCTTCCTTGCCTCTAAAGGGCACTCTGCTCAGACTTCTTGGTTTGTCTTTTCAGCAGTCCATGGTACTTTCAACGCTCTTCTCCAGCACCACACTTCCAGTGCATGGAGTGTTCTTTGGTTCTCCTTATTCAAAATCCAACTTTCACATGTATATGAGGCCATGGAAAACACCATTGCTTGTGGCAGGTGCACCTTAGTCCTCAAACAACACCTTAGCTTTTCCATATTCTAAAAAGACCTTGTCAAGTAGATGTACCTAATGCAGCAACACCTGTTGATCTCTTGATGGCGGTTTCCATGAGCATGGATTGTGGCTCCCAAGCAAGAAAAAGCCCTAGACAATGTGGCCGTGACTTAATCTGGTGTCAATTTGAGGATTAAGAGTGTAGGGGTGGAGTCTATCCTGTCATTCTGGAGATAGCCAATGAAATCTCTGTGTGGGCATGGATTTCTCCTGAGAATTATCGGAAATCTGGCTGTATTCCATCCTTGGAGTTGAGAGACTCACAATTCAGTTCTTTGGAGATGTTCTACTGACAAGACACAAGGCTGACTCCCTGTGAGACATTATGGAGGAGAAATCACCTGGGTCTACCCTGATGGAACCAGACCTCTGAAGCCGGAAAAGCCATGAGAGATTCCTGCCAGTGTTGAGATGCTCAAGAAGCCCCAGAGAATCCCCTGCCAGCACTGAGATGCTTCTACCACCACTGGATACACAAAACTCTGCACCCACTGGCTGGTGATTGTCATGGCGTCATTGCATGTGCCTCGTGAATCTGAAGATTTCATAGTCTGGTATCATATGTATGGGCTAATACCAGACTTGTAGGCTTGGACTGGGTTGGGATGCTTTATCAATGTTCCATTCCTCTTGGATATAAACCTCTCCCTTATATACATATGTATGTTTATGAATTTGCTTCTCTACTTTACCCGGACTAACACAGACAACTTCACTCTTTTCTCCATGTATCATGATGTTACATATTGACCTAGTTGTGAGGATTTTGGTCTTCCTTACAGGGGGCTACAATCCATTTTGAAGTGCTTCCTTTCTTCCTCCCTTTCAGCCAGCAAGGTTGTGTCATCTACATATCACAGGTTGGTAAGCCTTCCTCCAATCTTGATGCCACATTCTTCTTCAAATAATCAGTTTCTCTGATGATTTGCTCAGACTGGGGGGCAAGGTTATCTCTTAAGATGCTTATATCGCCAACAGACTGAGACCTTTGAGGACAAGAGCTGTGCCTTCCTCCTATCTGCATCACCTGTGTTAAGTACAGTACCTGATATGCAGTTGGAACCCAGTACTTGTTTGGTAATTGAATGGAGAAATGGATGAATGAATGAATCTGCTGTTGGCTACAAGGGAGCCAATAGTAGAGATCAGGTTGATATCAGAAAAGTATCCTGCAAATGCTTACAAATGGATATGGCAAGGCTTCTACTCCTGAATAGTTTGAAAGCTCCAGTGAGAATCAAACAAGTTATATACCCCAAACCTGGTGGTAGGTTTAGGAGGGTCATTCTCAAGTTTTACAATGAGTGGATTACCACCAAACAATGGGACAAAAGGGAGCAGGGTTCACAGAAAATAGTTTCTATGTCTTCAAGGGATTATCAGACCATCAATTGATAGCTTCATCAGGAGGTGTCAGATGAGGTAGCCCCCCCACCCACTCTACCTCACCCTCAGGATTTGGCCTCTATTGCTTACTAAATGGCCCTGTTTCCCCCTTCCTTAATGAGGAGCATCCTGGATAACTAACAGGTCTTCCATCAGGCCCAGGGCTTGAATAATTGACACGTTTAAAAAGAATTTACTATATGGGTGGAGGCTGTTACGCCTTGGGTCCCCTTTAATAAATGAAACCTTAACAAACTGTTATCTTTCCAGTGTTTGATGAAGAGCAGGATAACCCTTTCACCTTATTCAATCCCCCCCCCACCAAGAAGCCAAGTAGCACAGGTTTCGAGCTATATTCTTTGGAATTCTAGATAATTGCACCAAATTGCAATCAAGCCCCATCTGATCACAGGACTGCAGAAAAGAGAGTGGCAAAAGATCATGGAAATCGCCAACTACCCAGTTGGGAAACCGAAGCCCACAAAGGGAAAGAGACTTCTCCAAGATCATACAAGATCAGTGTCAGCTCTTTTGAAACTCGATATCACAACACAATTTAGACCCTTTAAAGAAAGAATTGGTTTTCATCTGATGTTGCTTCTGGGCATTTTTTTGGTTCCCTGAGATCGGAGTGTAACTGCTTTGGTTGCTATTCTGATTGGAATGTACCTGTTCAACAACTATAGATTGAGGCCAGGCCTAGGGTAAGGATGGTGATTAAGAGCTAATACCTGCATTCATGGAGTTTATAGTCTTATTGTCCCTTGAAAAGGGATGCTGTCTCTTGAAAAGGGACTGGTCATAACCAGTCCATTTTTCTAATCTTATGATTTGGTTTGGGACTAGGCAAGTAGACAAATATGTGTGTAGGGGGCAGGAAGAAGAGAAGAATTTTTACAGTGCCGTGGATTTATGATCTGCCAGGAAAGAAGGAGGGCCTGAGTATTCCTTCATCTCATATACTTTGGGCATGTTGTGAGGAGAGACTACTCTCTGGAGTAGGACATCATCCTGGGTACAGTGGAGGGGCAGCGAAAGAGGAAGGCCCTCAAGGAGATGAAGTGTCACAGTGGCAGCTCAGGCATAGGAACCAGTGTGAGGAGAGAGCAGGATCAGTTTGCTTCTGTGGTGCACAGGGTTGCTATGGGTTGGAACTGACTTGATGGAAGCGAATAGGGGCAGGGAGAGGGTAGTATAGAAAGAATAACACTGCATGAGTCATGCCCTGAAGGGACATTTAAACTTGTTATGTGGCAGAAGAGGCCATTGGCCATAAGGTCATATACAACAATTAAAAAAATAATACTGTATACTCCATAAACCCAAACCAAATTCATTGTCATTGAGTTGATTTGCAACTTATGGCAGAGGTGAACTATGCCACGTAGTTTCCAATGCTGTGGTCTTTGTGAATGCAGACAGACACATCTTTTCCCCATGGAGTTGTTGGTGGGTTCAAATCACGGACCCTTCAGTTAGTAGACAGGTGCTTAAATGCAGTGTCACTGCAGGGGCAGTGGAGTATTTAATGTGACTCTTCTAGCCAAAGTCGCTGTAACTCCCACCAAATGGCTGGTCCCTGCATGGGTCTGGTAAAAAGGTAAAGGGACAGAGACACCACAAAGATTCATTAGGAACAGTAGTGCCATCCTGCTGTGTGTACACTGAGCTCCCAGAGAAGCAGGAGCAGGGATACCATTACCAGCAAGAGCCAGGCGTGGAGCTTATCTCCTGGACCCAAGATCTGAGCACAGTGAACCTCCTCGATCCAGAGGAGCAGTAGCAAGACCACGAACCAGAGCATGAAACAATGTGGAGGACTTTCTTGTCCACAGGAGAAAGTAAAGCTGAGTGCTTGTGTCCAGGAGGCTGGCTTGGGAAGTGGGTGCCTCTGGACACTTAATTCAGGGAGATAGGTTTGCTGACCCACTATGCTTGAGCTGGTAGCCTTTCACTGTGGCTTACCTCAGAGTGGCATGGCCCCTGGGAATTGAATTGCAGCCCTGAAAGAACTTTGAAACATATCATATGAACACCCCAGTCCTGAGCATTTCTCCCTTGAATTACAACTGGTTAAGTTTCTTAGTAAATGATTTAATCATGAATTTTGCCTGCAAATTCTGAGTAGCCATTGCCATGCATACTACAACCTAGATAGAAAGTAGAGAAAGCTACTTAAGACAGCCACCAGGGCGCCTCGTAGACACCCTAAGTACAAGAAGAATTGAGAAATATGTGAGCTCACAAGGTGGCAGTGGAGCAAGAAAACAGCTCCTGAAGCGATAGAGAATGCATGCCAAATATGGAGAACAATATGCTGGAAGGAATGAGCAAGTTATGTAAGCAAAAGGGAGTCAGGAGCTGTGTCTGGCTGGAGCAGAGGAGAGGCAGCAGGAATAGGTGAGCAAGGGCAGACAGAGCTAGCAGGTGGCAGCTTTTGCATGCTGAGATGGGCACTCTAACTCACTAGCTAATTTCATATGATACTTAGGAGTCTGGCAGCCTCGTTTAGCCGCTAAGTGCACAGGAGGCAGGGTCAAAAGTCCCGTATTCAAATTCTTGCCCCAGGACTGTAGGAGTTTGGGACAAATGACCTCTTCAGGGTCCTTATCTAGTACATGAAGATAATAGTACCTTCCTCCTAGGGTAATTTGGACAATGGAGTGGGATATGTATGTAGACTGAGATTCTCACTCTTTCACATGTATCCGAAGAACCTAGAAGTGATCTTTGAACACTGATTGCTGAATGCCCACTCCCAGGGTTTCAGATTTAGGAGGTCTGAATGAGGTCCAAGATGTATTGCTAACAAGTTCTCCCATCATGCTGTTGCTCGGGGTTCTAGACCCCTGCGTGGACACTGCTTGGACCCTGCTGGATGTTGCTTAGGAAGGATACCTAAACCCCAAATTCAACCCACCTCTAGTGAGTAGATTTCGCTTCATGGCAACCCTATCAATATAATGTTTCTGAGGCTGTAAATCTCTACGAGAACAGTGAGCCTCATCTTTCTCCCTAGGAGCTGCTGGTGGATTTGAACAACCAACCTTCCAATTAGCAGTACAACATTAACTTGACTGCACCACCAGGGTTCCTTAAGGTTCCTGCCTCTAAACCAAACCAAATCTATTCTGACTCACGGTAACCCCTAAAGGACAGAACAGAACTGTCCTTGTGGGGTTTCTGGGACCATGACTCTTTATGAGAGCAAAAGCCTTATCTTTCACCCAAGAAGCAATTGGTGGTTTCAAATTGCACACCCTGTGGTTTGCAGCCCAATGTGTAACTCACTATTTCTCCAGGGCTCCTTAGCACCTAGCAAATGTACAATCGAAGATACTTATTGGTACTGGAATAATGATTTAGCAAATAATTGGGCTGGGCAAGTTTGAGGAAGGCCCTTTGATTTCCTTTCTCACTCTGGCTTATGTGGATATCTTGAACAGGGGAGCTAAGGTCTCTAGTCCAGGGACTCACTTCACCTCATTCACTCTCATCATGTCGGCTCTGACTCATCCACACCCGAGAGGGCAGGGTAGCACTTCCCCGGTGGGTTTCTGAGGCTGAAACTCTTTACAGGAGTAGAAAACCCCAACTTTCCCCCAAGGAGTGGCTGGTGGTTTACAACTTCTGACCCTGCAGTTAGCCTTCCAACGCATAACCCACTAAACCACCAAGGCTCCTTAACTAGGAAACGAGTGGTAAGAAAAATGTCTTCCCATTAATAATCTTTTTTGCCACTAATAATAACACTCTCCAAGGCAGAAAAGTGACACTTCAGACTACTTTTCCTGTCACGGCTTCTTTGGATCACACAACACCCCTGTGAGATAGGCCTTGGAGAGGGGACAACCCCAGTTCCATGGCTGAGGGCACCAATGAGGCGTATCTCCTGGTTACAACTGCTCAGCGGCCTTACTGGTATCAGGGCCTCACAGTCAACTGTGGGCTCCTTCTGTTGTAACAAATGGGGACAGCCATCCCTACACAGCGCTACACTCCTGTCTCCTAGTAACAGCACTAATGGACTCACATTTTCTGCAGAAGTAAATAAAGGAGAGAGCACACTGGTCACTGAAGAATACATCTGCAGTACAGCAGAAAAAGACTCCTAGCATGCGAACATACAGATCCATTTTGTGGCCTAGTTCAACTGGATAATGTTCACATCATCTATAATTTTCTGGCAAGGACAGCGACCCTTTGAATCCACCCCCACCCCCAGCTCCCACAAAAAGTTGTCCAGTGAATAGTATAGCTTAGAGTGAATTCCCCAAAATTCTCAGTGTCTGTCATGGAGGCAGTGTTAGTCTCCCCACTCTCCCAAAACATAAATGAAAATACTTTATTTTTTTCTAGTTGTTAAGCTATAATCAGCATTTGGAGCAGCCATCTCAGGCATGAAGACATGCATCTACATGTGTTGTTTCCTAAGATACACACGCCTATCCCATTGGCTATTGTCAGCATGTTGAAACCTTTGCAACAATATTTCACAGAGTGCTAACGTTAACTCTTGCTAGACAACACTCTGCATCTATACCCCTGCCCCTAATCTACATATTTATTCATATTTCTCTTTCAAAATATGATAGCGATTTCCTTGGACCAAGTGCTTGCTAAATATACCTTGCTAAATATGCCATTATACTTATGTCTGTTCTTGGAAGTAGCAGTCAAGAAATGGATGACTTATTGCACTGGGCCAATCAATTGCATAAGAACTTCTTTAAACTCTCAATGTGTAAAGACGCAAGCCATGGTGTTGTCAATCACTTCGCATGCATGTGAAAGCTGGACACTGAATAAGGAAGACTGAAGAAGCAGAGTATTTGAATTATGGGGCTGGAGAATATTCAAAGTACTGTGGACTGCCAGGAGAACCAACAAACCTGTCATGGAAGAAGTATAGTCAGAATCCTCTTTTGATCTGGGGATGGGAAGACTTTATCTCCTACTTTGGACATGGTACCACAAGGGAACAGTACCTGGAGAAAAAGACTTCATGCTTGGTAAAGTGAACAGTGAACAAACAAGAGAAAGAACCTCGATAAGATGGGTTGAACAAATGCTACAACAATGGGCTCGTGCTGAGCCCTACTGGCGCAGTGGTTGTGTGGGGGACTGCGGCCCACAGGGTTGACGGTTCAAACTCTCTAGGCGCAAGGCTGGGCTTCCTACTCCCACCAGGGCAGTGATGTGAAAGAAAAAAAAAGAAAAACAACAACAACAACAATGGGCTCAGTCATAGGTAGAATCATGAGTATCCTGCGGGGCTGGGCAGTGTTTCCTTTTGGTTAACCTAGAATCACAGTGAGTCACAGCCAACTTGACAGCACCAAACAATAAAACTCCAGAAGCCATCTTTAAATTTCTAACATCTCTATTTGGTGGGTATTAGCTAGATTTTACAGAGAAGGAAATTGAAATATAGAGTTGGGTGGGGTCAATGCTAGTTTAGAGTAGACTTCTTTCCTTTAGTGTGAGAAGGTGTAGTTGGAATCCAAGCCAATGCACCTCCAGAACAGCCAGTACCTGTCTCTCAGTAAGAAGCCTGCATGCTGGTTTGATACTGACCAGTCTTCAGTGGAGCTTCAAGTTGAGAAGAAAGGAAGACAGGAAGGCTTGGTGATCCACTTCTGAAAAGCATTTCATGAAAACCCTATGGATTATAACAGTGCCATCCCTTACCATATAGGGCCCCTAAGAGGTGAAGTGAGCTGCATGGCAGTTAAGAACTAAGAAGTAACTTGCCTGAGGTCATGCAGCAAGCAACTGGTGAGGCCAGACTCAGGTTAGTCTGATATCAAAGTCTCTCTTGCTTCCACCCAGCTACAGTGCTGCTCAGTGTGGAAGAATGATATGAAGGTGGAAGCACAAACCCACTTGGAGGAGGCGGTGAGAGCTACTTTGGGCAGGAAAGACTGTTATTTTCTCATAGAACAAAACAACTGATTTAAATTTGATCACAATTTTCACAGAACCAGATACTATTCAATAGAAATCCACTTAATGGAATTTATAAATCAAGTCATAATTGTACTTTGAGGAGTGGTTTTCCCAAAGACTTAACATTATGAGGAATGTCTTAATTTTTTATCCCATGATTACAGTAACCCTCTTCATTGGTAATGGGCGCTTAAAGCTATTTGATTGTGTTTTAGGTAAAAGTTTTCATGGCCGATTAGGTGCCCATTTAACAATTTTTATACAAATTTGTTCCATGAGAATGGTGAGAACTGTTTCCAGGTAACAGCATTTTTGTCATTTCCATTCTGTTTGCTCTGTTTCCATAGCTCTGGCTTCGCTGTCCCTCTTTATCTCTCATCTTTTGAGTAAATATTGACTTTGGTTCCACACAATTTATTGTTTAAAGGAGCACATTACTCATGAGTGATACTGTTTATTTTAGAGGCCAATCTATTATTTGGCTGACAGATGACCTCTAAGAATGGCTTGAGCTCCAAGTTCAAAGGATAATTTGGGGATATTCTTAGGGAAACCTCTAGTCTCTCTTGGGTCAATGAGTCTGATTTTTTTCTTAATTTAAGGAATTTTCCTTTTTCCCCTTCATTTTCTCTCATTCTATCCATAAACTTCCATTGCGTCTCTGGTAAAAACAGTCCATAGAGATAACTGGATGTTTCTAGTTCTTTTGGTCTGAGACTGAGAGATGCTATGATTCATGTGAGCTCCTAATACTGTTGACTACTTTTTCCCCTTTATTTCTTTCATTCTCTCTTGTGCCAGCCAAGTAGAGAACAATAGTTAGATGGCTGCTCACAATCATTTAATAGTCCTGATGCTACTAAGTAGAATGTAGAGCATTTTCTTTATGAACTCCGTGATAATAATTGACTAAGTTGTCCCACATAAGTATGGCATTAAGCCTTTTAATCTAGTAAACGATTCGCAAGAAGTGTCCGACTCTATCTATGAAATCTCAATCACTGTGTCCTCTACATTTTACTCTGTCTAGTAGAGAGATTCCAAAGGGCTATGTATGAGTCTCAAATGCTAGCGTAGTAAGTTAAAGTACAAGGTGGAATGTAGGCATAGGATTTCGAAATTGGAAATTGAATGTGTTATTTTCTCCTTGTCCCCAGGAAATGGAAAACAGTTGTTAAAACGGGATGAAGAAAAAAAAAAAAAACGGGAAGAAGAGTGGCCCGTCATTAATTTTGTTGTTGGGTGCTGTTGACCTGATTCTGACTCCCCTTGTAACAAAACCAAATTCCCCTCACCTCCAAACCCTGGTTTTATTTCCTTGACTGTAATCTTTGTGGAAACAGATCACTAGGTCTTTCGCCTGGTGAGCAGCAAGACGGGTTCAGACTGCCAACTCTTTGGGTGCATGGCCAAGTGTCTATCAATCGTGCGACCAAGGTTCCTCTAGTTGGCCAGATATGCTGCTGCTGTTAGGTGCTGGTGAGTTGGTTTCAACTCATAGTGACCTTGTGTCCAACAGGAAAAAACACCACCCGCTGCAGCACCGCCTCCCAACTGTTACAGGTCGAGCCCATGGATGCAGGCACAGTGTCAATCCATCTCCTGGAGGGCCTTCCTCTTTTTCTCTGCTCTTGTACGTTACCAAGCATGATGGCCTTCTCCAAGAACTGGTCTTTTCTGACAACATGTCCCAAATATATGAGATGAAATCTTGCCATCATTGCTTATAACAAGCATTCTGGCTGTACTTCTTTTAAGACAGATTTGTTGGTTCTTTTGGCAGTCCATGGTATTCTTCGCCAGCACCATGATTCTTCATTGGCCTTCCTCATTCAATGTTCTTTTTAACTTCTAGATAGAATCATAGAAGTTGCTAAAGCATTTTCTGGTTTCACTTTAATCCATACCATGTTCAGAAACTACATTAGAAATGAAAACAAATTTTCCTTTGGTTGTGAGCAGCTTTACTAATTAAGCATCAAAATCAAATCAAAATATGAATATTATCAGCATTTAGCATTAAAAATAGAAACAGGACAACCAAAATTCCTTTGTGAACATCACAAATGGCTGACTGATGGCCTCATCTTCTCTAAAATGGGTACACAGTCTACGCAAAAAAGTCTCAAAGTATAGTGTACTTAGCTTTTAGACCATGTGAAGAAATTCTGTGCATAAAGCTATACTGTGGATGAATCTGAAACTAATATATCTGATGCAGAAACCTCAAATACTTAATTGACCATAATTGACCATAATTTTGTTTTCCTGCTCAGCATTTGGAAGGGCAACTTGAGAATGATTTGATGTCATAGACCTCTTTAAAATGCTTCCCAGGTTTTTGGATTGATGTTGCTGCTGCCTCCCAGAAAATTATCCTCTTTGAAACAGACTCATAAAACTTAGGTTCTAGGGCCACTTTCTAGCTGTGCTATATTGAGAAAAAGGAGTCCAGGTTGGTAGGGGTTGGGGGAGCGTAGAGAGTTAGGAGATGGGCTGCTAACCACTACATCAGCAGTTCAAACCTTACCAACTGCTCACAGAAGAAATGTGAGGCTTCTTGGTCCCATAAAAAATTAATGTCTTGGAAACCACAGGGGGCAGTTCTATTCTGTTCTATAGGATCAGCTATGTGTTAGAATTGGTTTAATCAGTGGATGTAGGAATGTTATGAAAGCCAATCAATCCCCAGGCCTTTGCTTTCTTGACAGCTAAATGGGGATAATGCATGCCTTAGCTAATTTTTTGGCATCACTGCCCTCTGGTGAGAGTGGGAGGCCCAGTCTTGCTCCTGGAGAGCTGCTGCTGGATTTGAACTGCCAAGCTAGTGGGCCACAGTCCCGTACTCAACCACTATGCCTCGGGGGCTCAGCCCAACTATTTCTTAAGAATCCATGAGTTAAGTGCTAGTCTGCTAACTGCAAGGTTGGCAGTTTAAATCCACCAGCTGCTCCACATGAAAAGAGGAGGCTGTCTGCTCCTGTAAAGATTGATAGTCTCAGAAATACTAAGAGGCAGTTTTACTCTGTTCTCAAGGATCATTATGCTACAGATTTGACTTGATGGCAGTGGATTTTGTCTTCAAATTGATTTCTTGTGTTGCTTTTGAGTATCTGAATATCAAATGAATGGCCATCAAGCCCATTCTAAATCATAGTGGCCCTTTTGGACAGACCAAAACTGACACTGTGGGCTCCTGACACTCACTCTATGGAGCAGGCAGCCTCATCATTCTCTCTCTGAGCGTGCTTATGGGTTCAAACCATTGACCTTACAGTTAGCAGCTGAAAACAAAACCCACGACACCACCAGGGTTCCTGTTTGAGCTTTAGATTGAAAGAAGAAAAGGGATCTTGCATTCACTGACAAAAAGCTTTACTTTGGGGGCTGAGCCCCGGTGGCGTAGTGGTTGTGTGCCCCAGTGGACTGCGGCCCACTGGGACGGAGGTTCAATTCCAGCAGTGGGGCTGGGCCTCCTACTCCCACCACCGGAGAGCAGTGATGCCAAAAAAAAAAAAAAAAGCTTTCCTTTGGGTAAGAATAACCCCCTGTCCACCTCACCCCCAAACTACCAAAACCCAAATTCAAACTCTGCTTTTCAAAAAACCCTGCACTCATAAGGAAGGAAGTCCTTAAATGAATAACACCTCATGATCAGGAGGTTTCAGTAGTGGGGGTGGTGGTGGAAAGAACTAATTGAGCAAAATTTTAAACTGTGAAAGGTGATGCAATTTGACTCGCAAGCACAGGTTTTCATTATAATTTACAAATGATTAGGTTTACACCACTTCCCATCATTATAGTTTTTTTTAAAAAAGTGGTTCATTTTTAAATACATGGTTTAATTACGATCTGTAAGCAATCTTTTTCTTTCATTCTGTCTAACAAAATCTTGCCATGGTTTTAGAACGAAAATCAGCTCAAAATAGAATTCGCCAGCAATTTATATAATTTTTTTTGTAGCCTACCTGTTGCATTGACAAAAGAATATTTGCAGTGTTTTGGTCCGACACAATAAATTACCCCTCATTTGGTATACTACCCCACCGTTGCTGAAATACTGAGCCAGTAGAATACTAAGAGGGTGGCTTCTGTTTGTTGCTGGCTCCTCTCATTTTCTGGGGAGAAGCCTGCACATTGGGGGTGTAGTAGGTAACAGGGAAGGAGCCTTAGTCGTACAGTAGGCTGTGCTTTGGGCTGTTAACTGTCAGTCCAATAGTTCGAAACCATCAGCTGCTCTGCTGAATGAACAATGGGGCTTTCTACTCCTGTAAAGAGCTACAGTCTCCGAAACCCACAGAAGCAGTTCTACCCTGTCCTAAGGTTGCCATAAGTCTGAATCAACTTGATGGCAGTGTGTCTGGATTTTGGTTTTAAGTAACATGGAGTAGCCACCGGCCACTCCTTTCAAGCAGAAAGAGAAAGGTTGTCATACTACCTCACGACTGGGAATCCAGGGGAGCTCTGAGGAAGGAGGTGAAGGGAGGAGAGGAAGGACACCACTTTCCTGTGTGGTTCCTGTGCAAATCTAACTTGCAGTCCTCTATTAGACCCGGGGGAATAATCATTGCAATTGCTATGCAAACAAACAGATATACAGTCCAACCTAATACACTTGCCTACAGCCACAGGTTTTGTAGACAGGGCACAACAGTGCTCTGGCTTAGTCTACTCTATCCTTGACAAATCAGTCATGGATGTGCAGAAAGATTAAGGGACTCACAGCCTATCCCCTCTCTCAGCTGTCTACAGTAGGCCCTACAGATAAGCAAAGCCATGGGGGCCAACAAAGTGAGGGCAAGGGGTCTGGAGGACTAGGGCTCCTTATTTCTAAGATGTGTTTCCTTTAGCTGGTGGGCAGGGGGAAGTTAAGAGGAATCCAAGCTTTGTGTGCAACAGTAAAAGCAGGCTGGGGTGGTGGCGGTGGCACCCGTGGTGCAGGCGGGGAGTCTAGGGCCCTGGACTGACATTAGGAATAAGCACTCCAAGTTTGCATTGAAGAAGTACTTCAGGTTGTAAAGTGCCTTCACATCCAGGGCTCCATTTAACGCTCACCAGAAGTCCTATGCTCCATGTCTTCGAGGAACGAATTGAGGCCATGAGGTTAATTAACTTGTTCATGGTCTCACAGTTTATGAGAGACTAAAGCCACAGCTTTTTATTCTCGATCTAGAGCTTTGCCTGCTTCTCCCTTTAGAAAATGACAGGTCCCCTTCAGGTAAAGCATTTCTTCTAAAATGCTCTGTTACCCCTGGCCACATTCCTGGCTCTAGAGCTTCGCGATTCCTTCATTCACCCTTCTTGCTGCCCAGTCATTTCTCAATTAGGCATGGAGTCAGAAGGCACAGAAATGAAATCCGTTTACTTGGCTTCCTCGTCACTCATCAACACAGTCAACGTGAATCACCATGCTACCTCTTAGGAACTCAGAGCAGGAGGGCAGGGTGAACTTGGCTGTGGAGGAGTTCATGGTCCAAGAGGGAAAGATGGCGTGCCCTGGGCAGAGAAGTGCAGAATAAACCTGAACACAAGAACTGTATCTAGAATTGCTTTAGAGACACAGATTGAGTCAATTCCCACTCAACCACCCTGTGTTAGTGTGGGCAGACTAGAGAAACAAATCCATATACATGCATGTGTACCTAAGGGTACATATACAAGAGGTTTATATACAAGGGGAAATGAACATTGAGAAAACATCTCAACCCAGTCCAGTGCAAGGTCATAAGTCCAAGATTAGCTGATATGTCGGATAACAATCTACAAGTCCTCTTCAGACTCACGATACACATGCAATGATGCCAAATGCAGAATGATCACAAGCCAGTGGGTAGAAGGTCTTTGGATCCAGTGGTGTTGTAAGCATCTCAATGCTGGCAGGGGTCTCCACGTGGCTTCTCTAGGTCCAGGGCTTCTCTAGCTGCATTAGGGTAGATCCGTATGGTTTCTCCTCAGGGAGCCAGACTTGTTAGTTGCGTGTCTCCCAGGAAGCGAGCAGAGAGAGATAGTGTCTCCTGCTTTCAAGAAGGAATTACCACACTTGCCAGAATTCACAAGAGAAGGCCATGCCCACACAAAGGTTTCATTGGCTATTTCCAGGTTGACAGGCTAGATTCCACCACTACGTTCTTAATTCTCAAATTGACACCAGATTAGGTGACTGCCACACACCCCATGTGACAGTCTAGAAGTGTCCCACCAGGGTTTTCAAGGCTGACATCTTTATAGAAGCACAACTGCAACCCTTTCTCCCTTGGCACCAATGGCAATACCGTGGGTTCCAACTGCCAACATTTGGGTTAGCCATCCAGCACTTTGCTGGCACTCCTGCTATTTCACTCAATCAGGTTGGGTAAAGAAGGAGACGCAGGTCAAGTTTGGTGAACAAAAGTGGAGTAAGTTATCTTTGAATTGACTTTGCTTTTCTGAAGTCATGTATGCTCATGCATAAGCCCACTTTCAGCACATTTTATTTCAGATTTTGTGGTAAAATTAGGGGCCTCAAAGGAGAGGTGGGAGAAAGGAAAGGGGACGGGTAATCAACAAGGAACACAAGTGAACTAAAATCAATGGAAGGAAGATCTTAGGATGCCTAGTGGGACTTAATCAAGGGCAATGAGTTACTAAACCCAAATAAAGGCTGAACATGATGGTGGGACAAGAGAAAACTAAAAGGAAATAGAGGAAAGAACCTGGAGGCAATTATAGAGGCCTTAATAAAGGCATGTATATATGTAAATATATATAAAGTGAGAGGGAAATAGAACAGTGTACTCATATCTACTATATATGTCAAGAATTAAGGTTGAAGATAAACAGTGGGCCTCAACTCAAGTACTTCCTGAAGACAAGAACACTTTGTTCTTACCATTCAGCATTCTGTGAGGCTCACTTTTCCAATATTATCACTGAAGGCAAAAATGGGTGCATAAGCAAATGTGGTGAAGAAAACTGAGATGCCTGGCTACTGAAAGATATGGCATCTAGGATGTTAAAGGCTTGAAGATAAACAAAGGGCCATCTAGCTGACAAGCAACAAATCCCACATGCAAGAAGCATACAAGCCTGTGTGACCACAAGGTTTTGAAGGGATCATGTATCAGGCATCTGGTGCCCAGAATAAACCATACCCAAGGTGATTGGGGGGCAGCTTGAAGTGGAGACCCAATGCCCATTTGTAGACAATTGGACCTCCCCTTACAGAGGTCATAGGGAAGAGATGAGCCAGCCAGCGTGCAGTACAGTACCAATGAAACACACAACTTTCCTCTAGCCCTTTAGTGATTCTCTCACCTCACTATCATGACCTCAATTCTGCCTTACAAATTTGATGCAGACCAGAACATGCACACCGCTACGGATAAGAGCCTACAACATAGGGAATCCAGGATAGAGAGACACCTCAAGGTCAACAATGAGAGTAGAGATGCCAGGAGGATTAGGGGAGGGTGGGGGAGAAAGGGGGAATCAATCACAAGGATCAACTAGAACCCCCTCCTAGGGGGACAAATAACAGAAAAGTGGGGGAGGGGCAATGTAGGATGTAAGATATGGAAATAGTAATGTATAACTTATCAAGGGTTCATGAGGGAGGTTGGGTGGTAGAGGGAGGGGGAAGAAATGGGGAGTTGATTTCAGGGGATCAAATGGGAAAAGAATGCTTTGAAAATGATGGCGGCATATGTGCAAATGTGCCTGACATACTGGATGAATGTATGAATTGTGATAAGAGATGTAAGAGCCCCCCCAAAAGTATTTGGGGAAAAAAATGGTGCCTTGGCTGGTATTCAGGTCGGCTTATATTTGAATATATATGGTAAGTTCAGGCCATGAATTCTTGGGCAAAGAGGGAAGGGCATTGAGCTGAGGAAGAGTGGAAAGGCAGGATGAGGTGGAAGGCATGGCAGGAAGTCAACTGTGAGAACATGAGTTTGTGTTTGTTTTGGTGTCCCTACAATCTTCCTCAAACAGTACTTGGCAAATCCAGAGCTGAAGCAGGCCAACAGGTTTTTCCAGGCTTGGGCAGATAGATCAGAAATGTGAGAGGTCATGCAGAGATAATGGTGCTAACTCCTGGGTCAGTCAGTGGCATATGTGGGGAAAGGAAACGGGTTGTCTCCAGGTTCACAACTTCAGAAACCCCGTGTTTTGTCACAGTTTTTGTATCTCTCTTTATTCCTCACTTCCTTATGGTCATTTAGATTTGTGGTGTCCTTCATTTTGCTCAACTGATTTCTTAGAGTTGGTAGCAATGAGAATGTTTTACACAACATTGATTGCTCTCCAGAGAAAGCAGTTGTTATGACTTGGTACAGAATGAAACACCGATGGATGGGTCCTGGCTCACCCACTCTATTGTTATGTTTGAGGCCATTGTTGCAGCCATTATGTCAATCCATCTCACCGAGGGTCTTCCTCTTTGCCACTGACCCTCTAGGAGAAAGCAGAGTTGAGTGTACACGAGGGAACTACGTTATCCTGAGAGAATGCCAGGTGGGACGGTGGAGTGGGGGAAAAGCAGTGATAAGTAAAAAAGAAATACAACAGGCAAAATTTTAGGACTTGAGAGAGAAAGGGACGAAAAGGGAGATGACTCATCCGGGAACAGGAGGCCCCATGCCCCTCAGGCCTCCTTAGCCATCACTTTTTTTTTTCATTCTCTGGTTTTATGAGGATTTTAAAAGCTTCTAAATTGGGTGCTGGCGACCTTTCAGAAGGAAAATGAACACAGAGAATTCTGTCGTGGTATGGCCCTCCAGCTAAGGCTGCCACAGCTAAGAGGAGCAACAATTGTTCCTGAAGGCTGACTGCTAAACAAATCTTCAAGTACTCTCTCCTTTAAGGCTGTGAGTGCTTTGGGTTATTTGGCTAGAGAACCAAGTAGCTAATTGCTTCTCATGATTTGCTGACTGACAAAGAGTGCTTTCTTTGTTAGTCCAGTTTCAACCAGTCTCCAGAACCCATGGGAACTAAGAAGAAAAAAATGACCAAGTAAGTGAGGATCTGGAATGAGAAAAAGAACTTTCTCTCAAAGATAAAGTGAAGGAGCCCTACTAGGGGGAAGGAGATCAGTAAATCAAGGCACAACAAGGTTAGCTTTCAATGGGTTAACACCAACTTTGTTACTCCAGATCTCAGAGGAACCCCCAAGGCCCAAATCCAGTACCTGTCTACCTTCTCACTTACATCTTTTGGCTTAGGTACTTGTCATGGATCTGCAAAACCTGCAATTGTTTGCCTGATACTAAAACATGATGATCCCTCTGATCCCTGACACTCATTTCACCATAAGCTACTGTCTCTACTACCCTTCCAGAACAAACTTTTGGAAAGGCTCCCTACCACTCACTGTTCCCATTTCCACGTCTCTCAGGCTTCCCAGTCCCTGACAGAGTGGGTCTTTTAATTCTTCTCTCTTGAAAATATTCTCTAGAACAGGGGTCTTCAAACTTTTTAAACAGGGGGCCAATTCACTATCGTTGGAGGGCTGGGCTATAGTTAAAAAAAATAAACTGGGACTGAGCCCCGGTGGCGTAGTGGTTGTGCGCGGGACTGCGGCCCACTGGGAAGGAGGTTCAATTCCGGCTCCCAGGAGCAAAGGCTGGGGCTCCTACTCCCACCACCTGAGGGCAGTGATGCCTAAAATTAAAATTAAAAAAAATAATAAAAATAAACTATGAACAAATTCACTGTGGGCTTGGGATGAGCTGGCTACTAAACAGGACAGCAGTGGCAGGAAAAACACGTGGCAGGAGAGATAAATGTCCTTGACTGGCCACATGTGGCAGGACTCCTGCTCTAGAAAGTGACCAATGACCTTTGTTAAAGTCTATTCCCCCAAACCTCTGCAGCATTTGCCAAACTGATCACCCTCCTGAAACTCTTTGCCTTTCATTGTACTATACCATGGGCTCTTCATCTTTTATATCCTTGCAGTGCTTTTCCCTAATCCCTTCCTGGCTGCCGAGTGTAGCAGTTCTCAACCTGTGGGTCACGACCCATTTTGGGGGTCAAATGATCCTTTCACAGGGGTCACCCAGTTCACAACAGCAGCAAAATTTCAGTTATGAAGTAGCAACGAAAATAATTTATGCTTGGGGGCATCACCACAACATGAGAAATTGTACTAAAGGACTGAATATTAGGAAAGTTAGAACCACTGTATTAGAGAACCTCATCTCTCTCATGGTGATCTTTGACATCCCTTCACCTTCTTCTGGTAAGCCATCCATTTAATTTATTTCTCAGGTCCTATCAATTTCCCAAATTGATGTTTACATCACCCCTACTGATTCCTAGCTCAGCCCCACAATGAACTCTCCTCTTAACAGTGACATCAGCCTATGGAGTTCTCCGTGTCCAAACATTGCTGTACTTTATCTAATACTTGGTGCACAACAATTGTCTTAGATTTGATGCTGCTACTGTCTGCTCCCAAATTGTAAATCACTCCTTATTACCTTCAAAAAAACCCCTACACTCTTTAGCCAGGCAATGAAAACCCTTCACCATTAAGCTTCCACCTGCTTTTGTTGATTTCTCTTCTGCCACTCACCCCTACCTGCCTGAGAAGCCAAGCATGACTGGAGGTCTGCTGATAGTTAAATCTACTCTGTATTCTTCCACCACATTGCTTCCAACCAAGTTGTCCCTATGCTAAAATATCCTTCTGTGCTAAAACTCTCTTGAATGAGCCACAGTGGCACAGTGATTAAAGAAAGCTCTTGACTTTAAATCAAAAGTTTGGTGGGTCCATCCAACTATTGGTTGCAGGAGAAAAAACCCAGTGATCAACTCATAAAACTTGCAGCCTGAGAAGCTCTATGGGGCAAGTTCTAGTCTGTCCTACAGGGTTACTAGCTATATGCAGTTGGAACTGTCTATGAATGCTCTAACTGTCCTTCAAGGCTCAGTTCAAATTTGTTACTCTGAGTTGACTAGCGAAACAAACCCAGTGACACTCATATGTATAAGAAGGAGGTTTATATGAAGAATTAATTATATATTAATAAGTCATCCCAGCCCAGCCTAACTTGCGTCCATAAGTCCCAGCTGATCGCTAAATCCCTTTTCAGACTCACGCAGTCACATGCAATGATGCAGAACGCGGGAAGATCACAGAGTAATGTGGATCCAAGGTTGGAAATGCAGCTAGGCTCGGGCAACTCTCAGGACTGCCAGGCTTGGCAGGCAAGAAGGCCATGTAGCAGAGAAGGGGGGAGTTCTGAAAGCCTTCCTTATGAGAAGGCCACACCTCCAAGGAGGCATCACCAGGTTGTGACCTGATGGCCAGGTTGGGTTCCACCCCTACCCTTTTATACACTTTCAAGTTGACATAAAATTTTCTATCTAACTACCACAACTTCTTACCAACCCCCTCCCCCCCCAGAGTTTCCTGAATGGAGTAAATTAATGTTGGCTTTCCATAAGGAAAACGCCATTGAAGTGATGAAGCTGACTCAGGGCAACCCTCTCGGGCAGAGTTGAACTGTTTCACAGGGTTTCGAAGACTGTATCGCGCTTTACCAAAGCGGCAATCCACATCTTTCTCCTGGGAATGGGCTGGCAGATTCCATAACCTGACCTTTCAGTTAGCGGCTCAGTGCATAATCACAGCACCACCAAGACTCCTTTTCATCATACTTCAGCATTTTTATTTCAGGGGGTGGGAGAGTAAGCTGTAGAGAATTGTATTAATAACACACCTAACTTCATGCCCAAATATCATCATTAATCCAATGCAAGGCCCTTCTTTCATTATTTTAGTTTGTATTCTTTCCCCCACTGGCTGTATTTTTTCATTGTGCATCCAAATCTCTGCTCTCATTCCTGTTCTCTCACAAGGCCTTCTAAAATATGAAGGGGCTTCAAGAATTTTAAGGGAAAATGTATTAAAGGATAATATAATTTTCCCACAACTTTTTTAGAATCCCTTGTACATTTCACGTAGGTTTAGGATACATAGATTGTCATAGATACACATCCCATATAGGGCTGTTTCTGTGCATTTAAATTGACAAATATTTTAGTGTTATAGATTTCATTCTATTTATTACATTTTATGAGAATGATTTCATGATCTGTGATGCTATTTGTACAAAGAATATATGGTTTCTCTCCCATTCACAACGTTCCACAGCAAGTATTCACCATGTACATTTCACATGTACATTTTACTAGTGATGGACACCTTGACACATAGATTCTCTCCAGTGCCTTACTGCTTCAAATTATTATGTGATAATGTATTAAACATTAACTCTAACTGTAGAACCAATAAGAAGTTGATCACTATATAAACCCAAGAGTGAGATGGGTAAACTGTAAGTATACATAGTAACTGTCAATAAGTGAAATATTGCGCTTCAAATTTCTGCCCCATGAAAACTTCTTTTTGCCCAAATGCTTATCAACATTTGGTGTTATTCGACTTTGTAATTTTTGACAATTTGATGGAAACAATTTGGCATCTCACTTTGATTTGCATTTTTCTGATGACTAGCTAGATTCTTCAAATCTCCATAGGATTGTGAGCCACTCTGGCTCCTCTTTTTGTGCATTGTTCATTCTATGACTATATTTTCCCATTTTCTAAATTACATTTCCTGTGTTGTCCTTGTTAACTTTCCAGAGTTCCTTGGCTATTCTAAGTAGCAAAACCTTGCCAGTTTTAGACACTGAAGGGAAACAAATAAAATAACCTAATTTTTGGGTAATAATTTGTGGTTGTTAGTAGTTATCAAGTATGGAGACTGGGAGACTTCTAGAGTAATGATGCCATTCTATAGCTTGATTCTGGTTGGCAATTATTAGCATGTGTACTAGTTTCTTAAAGTCTCTCTTTGCTGTTCATTATGACTTGGGCACACTGTATATCCTTCTCATCTTTCATAGACTTTCTCAAAATTGTGGGTGAGAATTAAATCCCTCCCTTTTTGTCCTTTTTAAATAAATTTTTCTTTTGGAATGATGTTCACATTTTGTAAATGTTAACATGATAGAAATGTTCCCAAGAAAGGACAGTGAGATCCCATATGCCCAGTCACTTGGTTGACCTAAAGGTAAAAATTAAACAGGAGTACCATGTGATTGAAGGAGTCCTGGTGGCACAGCAGGTAAGTGCTTGGCTGTTAACTAAAAGGTGTGACGCCACCAGCCATGACAATCTGTTTCCATAAAGATGTCAGCCTGGGAAATGGTATGGAATAGTTCTTCTCTGTCCAAGAGGGTTGCTATAATGCACAATCAACTCTACGGCCATAGATCCCTCTGTACCACAGTTTTCACTGGACTGCTAAAAGGCTACTGAGGTTCAACCTTCCCACCAAGCAGCCTCATGAAAGAAAGGCCAAGTGACCCTCCTCTTCCATAAACATTACAACCAAGAAAACCCTATGGAACTGATCCCATAGCAATTAACCAAACTCCAGATTTTATTCAGCCTTCCCCACTTTTTACGTGAATCTTCTTTTTCTAGCCCAGCATCCAAACCAGAATACCCCATGGCCTGGAGTAAGATGAAGTTTTTGTAGCAACAGAGAAAACTCATAGTCCAGGGGAGCAGGAGCCAAAAAGAAACATTTACCACCAGGCAATTAACAGCGAAGTTGTGAGAAGACCAGACAAGCAGATTGATTTCTATGGAAACCATGGAAACAGGTAATTGAGTGCTGCATACACCACATATCTACAAGGGGCAGCGGTGCTTCTCAAAATTCATAGGGGAAAGTCTGTTTTTTTAAATTCTGTTTCCCCCCACCAATGATTGGAAGCTTTCTTATAGACTGAATTAGTGGAACTCTCTTTTAATAGACGCTACCCTCCAAAGAAAAGAAAAGAAAACAAACAAAAAAAACAAGCTAAAAGCACATTGGCACTAGTGAACTCAGCAAGCCATATGAGTGAAATCTATAACCTGCATGAGCAGTGGAAGGGAGAGCAGCTGTGGGTAGTAAGAAGCTGCAGATCGTTTTACGAGGAGGCTTTTCTGTGTCCTCTCTTCAGTGCAAACAAGTCACCAAGGAAAGAAGACTGTCCCCTTACTCTCAGCAAAGACACTCCAAGCAGCCACTTACAGAACAGTGTGCCCAGACCCTGAGTAAGCAATCAGACACTGCCTGGAGGTCTCCAGTGGGCGCCCACTACCCACTTCTGTACTCTGTTCCACAAGAAGCTGTCAGAAGCCTAGGTGGTCAAGGACTTGGTGAGAAGGATCCTCCAACAGTCCTCTGGTGCCATTGAGTCTATTTCAACTCACAGTAATGCCTTGTGGCAGGGAAGAACTTTCCAATATGACTCTTCTTGCCACAGTTACTGACCATGTCTCTCCAAGGCAGTCTCTGACCACTTAACTCCCACCAGGTTGCTTTAAGCTGGACTTCCAACGAGCTCTTCCCAGTCCAGTCATGGTTGAGTGAAGGGAAGCTGGAATGACCGAGTTTGTAAGGTAGGTATATGGGGATGGTAACCAGATGGGGAACATGATAGACCCCACGCCCTGCTACCTACATAATCTCGCTTTTAGAATTCATGCCGTTGCAGCATCCCACTTACATATCAACCACATTTCTTGATGGTAGAGGTAGAAACCACTGTAGGTGGTACTTTGGATGTGTTTTGTTCATCACAGTCCAGCCAATAATCTAGATCCCATCAGCAGGCTCCTGAAGGTAGCTCACTCTGTCTCTTTCATATCACCCATTCCAGGATTCCGACCCTTAACATTCTTTTTTACCACTCCAGTTATTGTATGCCCACAATTTATGATTCCTGGTCTCTTCCAATTTTGATATGTTGGCCATGGTGGCACCAGTTCAAGGCAGGTAGAAGCTCTGGGCTTCAAAGTTACAAGGGAATCTGAGATGAGAAACCGTTTCACCTTGGAAAAGAATTGGGTCCCGAGTAGACATGATGATAGCCTGATGACTGGGTCTTAGCACCACTTCTTTGCCACATGCAGCCAACCAAGAACTAATTCTGATGGCTCCTCATGGCTTCTGTGGGTTTGATCTTTTTGCTAGTTAGCTCCAGGCATTCATCCAAAACAGAGCCAGCTCAGGTGGCTACAGATCTGAGTCTGACCCAGAGAAAAGAGATGTCTGTTTTCAGACACCAGTCAGATGTTCTCTGAGCACATTAGCAGAGAAGAAAAAAAAGAAGAGATTCCTGGGGGGCCAGTCATGTGCTATAAAATAGAGGGCCTTTATAAAGTCTCTCTCAACCGTTTTTCTTCTTGAGTTGGCAGAGAGAGAAAAGGTAGCTGGGGGGAGAGAATCACAGCGGAAAGCATTCAATCATTGCAAGTGACAAGAGGATTAAGAAACTCACAAGATCTCCCAACTAAGAACTGTTCTAACAGAAGTGTGTGTGTATGTGCATGCGCACGTGCACGGCGCCCCCCACCCCCACCCCAGGTTAGTCCAATACACTTCCAAAACGTTTGTCCAGTAAGTCTCTTTCCGTGGTCTACTTTGATCTATCCTCCCTCCAGACTCTTCCAACAGAAGGTTCACTGTCATGAGATGTATATTTGTCATTAATTCGCTTCATTAAATGGTGTGCTGTGCAGAGACCATGTTATATTGTCAGCATTTTCCATAGTCGTGGAAAAGACTGAAAAGCTGGATAAGAACAAATTTCTTCCTCAAAGCCATGGCCCATTATGTAGTGTGTCTTGCACTAAGCACAACGTAAGCTCTGGAATGCAGAGACCAGTGTCAGCTGCGCATGAGCTGCCTTGATGGAGGGCACAGACTGGAGACTTGAGCTCACTTAGTATTGGATGCTAGATTGATATGAAGACTGCGGGCTGAGAAAGACCTTGAGATATGCTGCTATAATGATCACCGCCAAGAAAAGGTGAAGGGGACAGTTCTACTCGGCCACATGGGTTGGCTAGAAGTCAGAACCAATTGGAAGGGCAGTTGCCCGCAACGGCAATGCTCTTGTTATGCTGGATGTTGAGACAGAGTGAGTGAGCCAGCCTAATGCACAGCCCTTTAACGGCACAGGTTTTAGCAGAAGAGAACAATGTGATATTCTGTTTATTGTCATTTGGGGCAAGTGTGGGTCTCTGTGACCTAGAGGAGAAACTCCAAACTCCTCAGCTTGGTAGAGTTCTTGGCTGCAACTCAGAAGTATTCTAGACTTCTCAGCAAACAAAAGGCTGGCAGGGAAGCCAAGTGCTGAGAGGTCAGAGTAACCCTTCATCAAGAGGCCCCAACCTGTATTTTCAGAGACTACATGGAAGCTTCCAAGAGGGAGATAAACATGTCAAACTCAAGCGGCCACAATTTCTTTCTCATTCTGTTCCGTTTCCATGGCACTGATGACGTTGGAGCCTGTGAACAACTGGGAGAACTTATTTTTCTTTCCTTGGCAATCACAGAAGAGTTCAGGGACCACTGACTGCTCCATTCCTAATGCCTTCACTTCTTTCACATGTGATGAAGGCAGATGAATCTGAGTTCGATATTCAGCTCTCTTATTCACGAGTTATGTGACCCAGGGCAGGTATCTTAACCCATTCTGTTTCAGTTTTCTTATCTTCAACCATGTTGGGGGTGGGAGTATATGAATAAAATGCTATGCTCCATTTATATCAGTCAAGTTTGGCTGAAAGTCACCGAAATCAATTCTGCATATGTGAAGCCAGGGAGTGGTAGATAGGTAGGTATGTAGGTATGTAGATAGATAGATAGATAGATAGATAGATAGATAGATAGATAGGGAAATTGTTTTGGGGAACAGAAGGTATTCAGTGATATGGTTTCTATTGCACCTATTCAAATTCTGTCATTGTCACATGAACTGCTATGGCTAATGTGTCAACAAAAAGCTGTTCTCCAATCAGCTTTCATCTACAAAAACAAGTGTTAGGCAAAATGTGGACTCTGTCCATCTCAGATATAGAGATTTCTAGAACAGATGAAAGACTGTGGAGTTTGGAGGCTAGATAGCATGAATCATGAGGTCTTGGGACTATAGACCAGATCACTGACTGCCACTACTATGGAATTCTGTTTTTTCATCTTAGCTATAGTTGTCCCCAGAGAGAAGATGTCCCCTTGATCCAGCCAAGTTCCTGTGTCCACATGCTACCTCCTGGTGGGCAGGGAAAAGGACTGTCTGACTCCTTTTGACATCCACAGTGAGAGATGGCACTTTGTCTCACACCAATTCTCACACCGTTGGGGATTCTTTTCAAGTAGAAAAGACATTTGGATGTCAAATGCTTAACGAGTGACTACTGTGTAAAGCAGGCATCCTCAAACTTCAGCCCACATTTATCTGGCACGCTGGGTGCTGGGTGTTTTAGCCACCGCCGCTCCTTTCCTGCTTAGCAGCTGACTCATCCCGGGCCCCCAGTGAATTTATTCACAGTTGTCTTTTTTTTTAACTATAGTCCGGTCCTCCAGTGGTCTGAGGGCCAGTGAACTGGCCCCCTGTTTAAAAAGTTTGAGGACCCCTGCTGTAAAGTGCTCTATGCAATGCCTTTCACCTAGAAGACTAGGTGGTTTGAAGTGTGATGTGATGATAATGATTTGAGTGGTGTCGGAAAGCCTGGGTCTGCTGGGTGCTCCATGGGTGCTATTCCTTTACTATGTTCTTTCTTCCTCTTGGCCCTTGTGGACTTCCCCTGTTACATACTTTCCCTCCTCCTCTGGAGGAGGAGCACACAGAGTGGTTGGATGCAGCCAGTTGACACTGGATCGGCAGAACTCTTAGCGAATTCTTTGTAGAGTTTGGTGAGTTGGTTGTTAAAATGGCACTTGTAATCAGGGTTGTCTCTAAGAATCCTGTGGAAGTCACAAATCTATATAACTCTTACTCTGTTTTACTGTTCATCTCAGCAAGAGTGTATCAAAAGTGCCTGTAGTAACATTCATTCTGTTCACAAGTATAAACATGTACGTGAAACGATGCTTATAATATTTATTCATTTCATTAAGTTTGTTGTACTTTTGATGAAATACATTTTTAGTTCTTTGCACTTGTCACTTCACTAAACAAACATACAAAATAAAGAGAAAAAAATGTCAAACAATCAGAGAGTGTCATGCTGTCATTTATTTCAGCCTTGTTTTATGCCCCATATTTCTATGAGATAGTATGAATGACTCATGCAATTCCTGAAAGTGCTCAAAGAGCTAAACATATTGTCAGAACAATTCCTTAGAGTTGGGACTATCAGGAATAAGAACCACCTTTTCACTGTAGGAGTAGGATCACATTCCTTTAGAGGCAGGCCGATTAGACAGTAGTCATTGTGCTTGATAGATTAGTGACTTATTTTCTCTGAACATATTATGTTCATCTTTGGGAAAAAAAAAACACTGCTTCTGCTTAACTTACTGTAAGTGAAAAGATGGTTAAGGATAAATCACATAGCCAATGATCCTTGGATAAAAGTGAAGAATATTGCAGGTAAGGATGCCTATCAAGAAGCAATATGGAAATATCTTAAGCAACATTTTAATTTTTGTCAGATATTATTTAATAATTTCACTCCTATTTTAAGCTCTTATAATGTAACCTCTTTTATTGTTCTTATTTAACTATTAGCTGTATGAACTAATAAACTACCTTTTGGTTATTGTTTATGCTTAATATGGTCAAAAGGACAGTGAATCATTTGTTAAATTATTAGAATCTCATCACTGAGAATAACAGTGTTCAAGAGCATAGATTCACAAGTCAGGGTAGAATCCTTACTGATACTCCTTATCCACAGCAAGCTGCTGTATCTGTCTTCTGTTTGTACAGTGAGATGATATACGTCTATATAAAATAACATTTGCCTCAACGATCTTTGTAAAGCTTCAAGAAATCTCCTTACCCAAAGTGCCAGGAACATTGCATGGTACATAGCTATCTACGACTGTTAATTCTTTCTTTTCTCACAGATACTCTATTCCTATTGCTTCACCTCTGCAATGAGTGTCTCATGTCTGATTTTACCCCTGTCCCCTAATTTCTCATTACTCTCAAACTATTTCTGTCGGGACCCTGTGCAGTCACCACAGTCAATTTACCCATTTCACTAATCATTGATTTTCTCCACTCTTATAAACTTGAGACCCCAGAGTTGTCATTGAATCTCCTATTGTTCCTTGAGACCAGTCCTTGCTCCCTTTGAAATGACATTTGCGGCTCCCCCATGAGGCGCAATGTTCCTCGCTAAACCATAGCGCTGTGGGGGACAACACTGGAGATACAGCGTGGGAATGGTACCCAATCTGACTCCAGCATGCTGGGATGAAACACTAAGGGCATGCAACAGAGCAGCAAGGGTTGTAAAGTGATGAAACCCTGGGGAATACAAAAAAATAGACTTTGGAAACAGAGTGTGGCACTTCACCAGACTCGACTGGAAAATACTCATAAAAGACCAACAAACAGACCTTGAACTACTTGTAGACTTTTCCATTTTAGTCAGTTGATTCCTTTTTGTTGTTGTTTTTGTTACTGCTGTTATTGTTCTGTTGGTCTTGACTTCCTTTGTTGTTTTGTTTGGCTTTCCCTGGTTATTGCACTTATTAACGTCTCTGCATGTCTGTCTAGATAAGATAGGCAGGATAAACAATTCAGAGATGAAAATAATGGGACCAATGGTTCTGGGGGATACAGAAGAAGGGAAGGTTGGAGAAAGGAAGGGGGAAATGAACCTAGGGACAAAGGAACAGCAAGTGAACTAAAATCAATGAAGAGAAGGGCATAGGATGCCTATGGGGGGGTTAATTAAGGGCAATGTAGAGCCAGGAATTACTAAAATTGAATGTAGGCCAAACAGGATGCTGAGACAAAAGAAAAGTAAAAAGAAATAGAGGAAAGGACCAGGAGGCAAAGGACATCTATAGAAGCCTAAATAGAGGCATGTACATGTGTAAATACATTTATATATAATGAGAGGGGAATAGAATTATGTATTCATAATGATGTATTAAGAATTTAGGATGCAGATGGACATTTGGTCCTTGACCCAAGTACTCCCTCAAGACAAGAACACTTTGTTCTAATAATTTGGCAGTCTGTGATGTTTACCTTCCCTACACGATCACTGAAGGCACAATGGGGGCATAAACAAACATGGTGAAAAAAGCTGATGGTTCCTGGCTATCAAAAACTATAACAGCTGGGGTCTTAAAGGATTGAAGCAGCCATCTAGCTCAGAAGGAACAAAGCCCACATGGAAGAAGCACACCGACCTGTGTGATCATGAGGTTTCAATGGGTTCAGGGATCATGCAGCTAAGACTCAGAAAAAAATCATACCCAATGTGAATGGGGAGCTGGCATGGAGTGGAGACCCAATGCCCATCTATAGACAACTGGACATTCCCTCACAGAGGGGTCACAGGTGAGAGATGATCCAGTTAGTGTGCAGTATAGCACTGATGAAATACACAACTTTCATCTAGTTCTTTGAAGCTTTCTTCCCCCTACTATCATGACCTCAATTCTACCTTACAACTTGGATTAGAACAGAGCATACACACTGCTACATATAAGAGCCTGCAACACAGGGAATCTGGGATAAATAAACCCCTCAGGGCCAACAAGGCAAGTAGAGATACCAGGAGGATTAGAGGAGGGTGGGGGAGAAAGAGGGAATTGACCACAAGGAACAACTTATCACTTCCTCTCCGGAGGATGAACAGTGGAAAAGTGGGTGAGGGGTGATGCAGGGTGATGTAAGATATGAAAAAAATAATATATAACTTATTAAGGATTTGTGAGGGAGGGCAGGTTGGGGAGGGAGGGGGAAGAAATGGGTAGCTGATATCAGGGGCTCAAGTGGGAAGAGAATCCTTTGAAAATGATGATGGCAACATATGTGCAAATGTATTTGACACAATGGATGAATGTAAGGATTGTTATAAGGGATGTAAGATTCCCCCAGTAAATTTATTTTTAAAAAAGAAATGTCATTTGTATCCACTCTCTCTTTTCCATTGTCAGTACAGTTGTGTTTTCAGCATAGAGTTGTGTTTAAATAATTTTATTGGGGTTTCTTACAGCCATTATAACATTCAATGCATCATCTGTATCAAGCATATTCGCACACACTTCCACATTCATTTCCAAACATTTCCCACTTGAGCCCTTGGTATAAGCTCCTCTTTCCCTTTCCCCTCCTTTCTTATAATGAATCATTTTATTGGGTACTCATATACCTCCCCTCATTATCCATACATACATCAATTGTATGCAGGTCCCCTTTGCACGCTTGTTGCCATTATCACTCTCAAAACATCCTCCCTCCACTTAGGCCCCCAGATCCAGCTCCCCACATGTCCCTTCCCCCATCCCCCCATGAACCTTTAATAATTTACAAAGTACTGCTTTTTCCTATCGTACACTGTCCAATGTGTCCCTTCACTCACTTCCCAGTTGGCCATGCCCCAGAGAGGAGGTTCTATGTAGATCCCTGAAATTGGTTCCCCCTTTCTACTCCACCATCCCTCCACCCTCCCAGTGTCACCACTCCCATCACTAGTCTTGAGGGAGTATCTATCCTAAATTCCCCATGTTTCCAACTTCAGTGTACATCCCCTGCTCTAGCCGGACTTGTCTGGTCGAACCGGGACCACAGCATAGAGTTTTGACATGGCCTACTAACATGTTTCTCTGCTTCTGCCATTTTCTTGTATGTATTGATGCATCTTGCACATAATAGCTAGATTCAATTTCCTAAAAGAGTGAAGTCCATAAGGCACTAAACTACTCAGAAGTCTTCAGTGATTTAAGGGATTTGTAATCTGAGTTTTTCAAATGGACTTTAAAGTATCCACTCAAAACTAAATCTAAAGCACTTGACTCACAGGGACCCTACAGGACAGAGTAAAACTGTCTCGTAGAGTTTTCTCGACTTCAATCTTTAGTTACAAATGATTGGTCAGCAGTTTGAAACTACTAGCCATACAATGGGAGAAAGATGAGGATTTCTATTCCTGTTGTGTTAATATCATAATCCCACAGGAGCAATTCTTCTTTGTCCTACAGGGTCACTAAGAGTTAGAATGTATGCAGTCAATGACAGTGAGTGAGTGAGAATCTTTTTTTCTTTAATAGATCATTTTACTTGGGGGTGGGGGTGGGGTTGCTGCTGACTTTACGGAAGACCTGTCCCGATTTGACTTTGCTTATGGATGCAGGCTCACAAAAGTCCACCTGGAATGAAGATTATTCACATCAAAGAATATGATTATTGGCTGAGCCCTGGTGGCCTAGTGGTTGTGTACGGGACTGCAGCCCACAGGGCTGACAGTTCAAATCCAGCAGCAGCTCTCCAGGAGCAAGGCTGGGCTTCCTACTCCCACCAGGGCAGCGATGCCACAAAAAAAGAATATGATTATCTGCTTAGAGCACTGGGTTCATGTAAGTGGGCAGTATAGAAATTGAATACCCAATATTGGGTGGATAAAGGCATGAAGTGGTTATCTTAAAAATTTCCATAGGTGGGGAAATATGTTCATACGATTATGGTGAAAGTGTTCACATAGGTATATATTTTTTGTTTTGTTCATTTACAGAATGCTATATTTAATCAGGGTGGCACATTTTAAAATTGTATGCATTTTAGTTCTAGTCTGTTAGGTACAGATATGATTTTGATTGTTTGTTTGAAAATTATATATTCCTAAAGAGTTGTGTGAATGTGACAAGTTGACAAGGGATGGTCTGTGACCGTTACATAATCTGCCAACTTGGGAAGTTGAGAACTCCTGTATTCCTCCCCAGAGGCAGGACATAGACACTCTGCTTGTCTTCCATATGGAAGCCTGTGATGGAACCACATCCGATCTGAGATGCTTCCCCCACCACTGCATCCACAAGACTTTTCACCCACTGACCTGTGATCTCCCTGTGTCGTGTCATTGTATGTGTTGCCTGAGTCTGAAGAGGAAATTATAGACTTGTATCAGACATATGGGCTAATATTGGACTTATAGACTTGATCTGGACTGGACTGGGATGTTTTCTTAATGTTCAATTGCCCTTTGATATAAAGTTCTCTCTTATACACATGTAAGTTGTGTTAGTCCGGTTAGACTAGAGAAACAAATTCATAGAAGCTCATATAAGAGAGAGTCCAGTCCAAGGTCATGAGTCCAATATTAGCCCATATGCCTGAAAGCAATCTATAATGTCCTCTTAAGGCTCACGAAGCATATGCAATGGTGCCAAATGTAGAACAATCACCAGTGGGTAGAATGTCTTTGGATCCAGTGATATTGTAAACATTTCTGTGCTGGCAGGGGTCTTCAAGTGGTTCCTCCAGTTTCCAGAGCATGGGGTTTATTAGCATAGTGCCATAGAGTGTTTCCAAGGGAGTGTCTCCTGCTTCCAAGAAGGAAGTACCAGATTTCCCAGAAATCTCAGAGGAGAAGGCCGTGCCCACACAGAGGTCTCATTGACTATTTCCAGATTGACAGGCTGGACTCCATGTCTACATTCTTAATCTTCAAATTGACACCAGATTAGGGGAATGCCAAATTGATGTCTGAATTTGTTTTGCTAGTCAACCCACACTAAGACCAGGCTCTTATGGATAATATAACAAACAATATACCCATTACTGTATATCAAGATGGCATGTAAAATTATTGGCAGCGGGCTGAGCCCCGGTGGCGTAGTGGTTGTGCGCGGGACTGCGGCCCACTGGGACGGAGGTTCAATTCCAGCAGTGGGGCTGGCCCTCCTACTCCCACCACCGGAGAGCAGTGATGCCCCCCCAAAAAAATTATTGGCAGCAACAATTTCTATACATTATCTTTCTTCAGCTCCTCTTTTTCCCCTTCCCTTCACTACATTTAAAATATTATGTATTGTTATTATTTATACATATTTTATACTGCCCATTCTATCCCTTCAGCTACTCTTCTGATATTCGCACCATTTTGGGGGTTTTCTGCCACCATTGCTATTCATTCCCCTTCTCCTCCTTCTTCCCCTACCCTCCTGGAATTGTTACTCTCATTATGGTTTCTCATGGGGTTTGTTGATCCTGAGTTCCGTATATTGACAGATCTTGTTTGTGCTGCTTGTATATACACTAATTTAGGGGGACTTGTGAGGTAGGACTGAGATCATATTAGTGGAGAGAGGAAGAATTCAAGAACTAGAGGAGTGTTGTGTGTTTTGTCGGTGTTGACCTAGTCCCTGGATATACTCGAGAGAGAATCTTTATGGAAGCGGATCACCAGGTTATTCTCCTATGCAGAGGCTGGGTGGATTCCAATTGCCAACCTTCTGGTTAACAATGGAATGCTTATCCATTTGTGCCACTGGGGTTCCTGAGTGCGCAAGGCCTACTTCCAGCTACTTGCTGTCAACTCATAGGGCAAAGTATAACTGCCCCCGGGCGTTTCAGAGATTACAACGCTTTACAGAAGTAGAAAGCTCCGTTTTTCTCCCTTAGTGCTCAAACTAGTCCTTATCAAAGACTTGTTAATTGAAGACAAATCAGTAAACTGATCGGGATATATAGAAATGTGGAGTCTTTTGGTTGGGCACCTTTTGAATGGTTTCATCAGTGATAAAACTGTCATTTGGCAGATGTGCAAACTCACTTGGAGCACTTCACAGATACGGCATTTTTTCACAAATAAGTTTTGTGACAAGCAAGTCTCATGGTGCCATTTTTTTCCCAACAGCATGTGTTCAGCTCATGTCAATGTGTCATATTTTGCTGATACAATTATTTCACACTTCTCCATAATGTCCTTGGCACATTTAATAGACCATAGTATAGTGCATACGCTCCCAAATGGATTGGTCCTACTGGTCTCTTCTTAGAAAAAAAAATACTCAGCTCCCCCCTCACCCCGTTTTGCACTATAGCTCATAATCTAGGACAAGTGTAAGTACCAGCTTTGGAAGGCCCACTCCCTCCCCCCCCCCGCCCCGTGATCATTCCAGTTCCTGCACGGAGCAATATTGAGCGCTTTGGGAAACATCGGTATAGTAGAAACAACTTTTATATGGCACTGGGAAACTAACGAAAGATTCATGTGACTCCTTTTATTGAGTTATTCACTTTGCTGTGGGGGTCTCCAACAGAGCCCACATGAAGATCTACAAGTCAGGGGTCAAAGGGTAACCAGCTTGAGCCTACACAGTCACTCAGGGAAAACTTTATATCTCAAGTCCATGTCAGCAGATCGTCTGTTCAGACTAAGGTGATAAGTGCATGAGGGGGATGAGTATTAATGATTGATAATATATTTAACACGAGACCCCCAACCCAGATAATGGCTGCAGTCCGAGACTTTCCATGGAGTGAGCGTGTGAGTACTAACAGGACTGACTGGGATGCTATCTCCAGCCAGGACTGGGGTCTCTTCATGTTCTTAATAACTTACCCCCAAAATGCATCAAGAGGAGAGGAAAAACAGTGCCTCAAGAATTCTTGAAATTTACTCTTTTTTTTCTCTTTACCCACACAAAGAGGTGAAGTGACAGCCAAATGTCTGAGCAGGCACTAGAACTCGTTTCTCTCCCTTCCTCTCTGTTGTTACCTAACATGACAGCCCGCCTCCATCCTTCACAGCATCTGCAGTGGGGAACATATAATTGGGATTAAAATGTCATCCACTGTAGGTTTCAGCGACTTGAAACACTTCAAATTCCAAATTACTCTTTTTTTGGTTTGATTAACAAACATTAAATAATGTTATTTAGTTTTACCAGTCAAATCGGCATATAATTCACATACCAGACAGTTCAATCATTTAAACAAAATCACTCTAATTTTGATGGATGCTAGATTTTCTTGCTGCGGTGGCAATCCCCTGAGGCTTTTTAACCCAAACTCCAGGAATGTGTTTAGCACAGCGGTTCTCAAACTTCCTAATGCCCTTTAATACAGTTCCTCATGTTGTGGTGACCCCCAAACACAAAATTATTTTTGTTGCTACTTCATAACTGTAGTTTTGCTACTGTTATGAATTGGGCAATCCCTGTGAAAGGGTCATTTGACCCCCAAGGGAGTTGCAAGCCACAAGTTGAGAACCGCTGGTTTAGCAGGAAGTCCAGAGTAATAGAGAGAAAGCTGGTTGGTCACACCAGAAAACTGTACTTTTCCAAACGACTTCCCATGAGTTTGAAAATATCTGCTCTTTGACTTCAAGTCTTTGGGTGGTGGCAATGAAACTCTCACAGCTGGAGGTGAAAATGAAGATCTGCCTCCCCACGACTCCCTGAGAAGTGGGCCACCAGGGCAAACAATAACTCTTGAAGGTTAAATGTCCCTCCACTCCCAAGATGATCTCTCTACCTATCTCAATTATTTTTGATGAAAATATATGAAATAATTCCAGTCACTGTCAATACCTTAATGATCTGGAGAAGAACACAGGCATTGATGACATGGCCATGTTAACCCTTTTCCTAAAGCATCATTTCTTTGTGTATACCCCGTTCCCCTTCCAGGCTGCTCACTCTCTGGAGGACAGGGTCCTTGTCTGGAAAAACCCTTCCCTCTGCAATATAATTGGGACTCGAGTGCCTCCCTGGGCTTACCAGCCAGTCAAAATGTCCTATGCTTCCTGCCTCGAGAGCCCAGAGTTCATGACTGTGCAGATAAATCAATTATACACTTGGCCTGAAGCCTAATTCTTTATAGAGCAATCTCTGAGGTCTGGGGGAAGAGTTGACCTGTCAGGATCTGTGTTCATTCAGCTTTGATGGGAAGCAGAGCAAACTGATCTGACTGTACAGTCCCACACCCCAGGGTGTGATCATCAGCAAATTGCAGACAAGGAATTGGGTATTGCTTGGTTTGCATTGTCCAGGAACCAGGTCGAATTGTGTAATGACAATGGATGGCTGGCTGTTTTTCTGACTCCAGATGGCAGACTCATTCCTTTACCAGACATGTTAAGGAAGAAGACGTCTCTCTGCTGAGGTGTCTGCCAGGAAGGGGTACAGCAGCACTCGAAGGGGCCTAATGCACTGAGAAGAGTCTGTGTGAAAGCCCACTAAAGGGCTGAATCAAGAGGGAAACTTGGCTCTGAGCTTCGTTTCCTTAGCTTTAAACCCAAAGATTTACATGTAGCTAACTGGGCAACTGAAAACTCCATTGAAAACCAGAAATTTCCACTTCACACATATTCCTCAAGGTATTAGCTAAGTACCCTGCAAATATTGCAAGCAACAACCCCTCCTATGGCTATAGAATCAATGATGACTCAGAGTGACTTCATAGGGCAGAGTAGAACTGCCCCTTTGAGTTTCCAAAACTGTAACTCTATATGAGAGTAGAAATCCCTGTCTTTCTGTCATGGACCAGTTGGTGTTTTTGAGAGGCCCAAGGCAGGATAAGCATGTGCTGACTGTTGTTTGAAAGCAACACCCTTGTCTTGAATCCACAATCAATGCTCATAGAAGAAGCAGTCAGGAGATCAATGGGCATATTGCATTGAGCAAATCTGCTACACAAGACTTATTTATTTATTTATTTATTTATTTTGGGCATCACTGCTCTCTGGTGGTGGGAGTACAAGGCCCAGTCTTTGGTCCTGTGGAGCCACTGCTGGAATTGAACCTCCATCCTAGTGGGCCACAGTCCCATGCATAACCACTATGCCACCGGGGCTCAGCCCTACACAAGACTTATTAAAGCATTGATGAGCAAGGCTGTCCCTTTGATGACTTAGGTACATCTGACCTAAACCACGGTATATTGGATGGCCTCATATGTATGTGAAAGTTGGACAGCAAATAAGGAAAACCAAAGGAGAAGAATTGCTGCATTTGTGGTATGGTTCTAGTGAAGAATATTGAAAGTACCATGAACTGCCAAAAGAACAAGCAGATTGGTTTTGGAGGAAGTGCATTCAGAATGCTCCTTGTCAGAACGCTCCTTAGAAGCAAGGAGCTTTCATCTCATGTCCTTTGGATGAGTTTTCAGGAGAGGCTGTTACGTGGAGCAGGGCGCCCTGCTAGGTAGAGAGGCCGTGGAACAGAGGAATACCCTGGATGAGGTGAAGTGGCACAGTGGCTGCAACGATGGGGTCAAACATAAGAACATTGGCGAGGACGGCGGAGGCCACAGGGTTCGGACTTGACAGTACCTGACAACAATAACCAGGCCGTTGAAAGTAGGAGCATGTTTGGCTGCTAAGTAGTCGGTCCACTCAGAACAAAGGTTCACTAAGTATACAGTGCAGTTCTAAGATGAGACACAATCAGAATAAATTTGATGACAACTTTTAACAAAGTAACTACTCACTTATTCAACAGATCGACAAGTATCACATATTTACTGGTTCTGGAATTTTGGTGGGCTACACAAATACAGAGTTAGCCATTCGAAACCACTGTCAGGTGAAAGATGGGGCTTTCCTGTAAAGATTTACGTCGCAGAAGCTCACGGGGCAGGTCTACTTTATCCTATAGGATTGCCATAATCAGTATCAATTCCGTTTTTTGTTTTTTTTGCTTTATTTGTCTCTGTTCAGGGTTCTTGGGGTACAAAAGTGAATAAAACCGGCAAAAATCCTTGCCCTCATGTGGCATACTACAGGGGGAGATGGATAATAAATAAAAGAATGAGGATCATATGCAGCACGTTAGATGGTAATAAGTTAGAATAACAAGGATAATTGGGGTCAGCTGGGTGTGTGCAAGTCCAAGTGAAAACAGAGCTGTCAGAATTGAACTCCCTGAGGATGGTTTTTTGGGTAGAATCTTAAAAAGAAGGTGTGAGCCAGAATGTTATCGTGGGCAAGTGTTCCAGGAAGAGAACATGTTTGGTAAGGTCGCTGGTGCATTTCAGAAACAACCAGGAGGCCAGAGTGTTTGAAGGGGAGTGAGGGGAGAAAGGAGATACAACTGGGGAGGTTAAGATATGACTAGGAGATGTAGCATTTTAAAGGCCAAAATAAGGTTTTAGGCTTTTGCTGTGAGGTTGTGACTTTCCTTTAAGGCAGAAGATATATCTTATTAAAAGGATCACTATGGAGTTAAGACTCTAATAGGGCAGAAGCAAGGCATCCATTTTGAAGGCTATTACTGCAGTCGTCCCAGCAAGCGATGATGGTGCATCAGTGGTGGTGAGCCATGGTCAGGTTCAGGATGCTTCCTGAAGGTGCAGCCTACAGGATTTTCTCCTGGAATGGGTGTGAGTTGTCAGAGAAAATGAGAAACCCGCGATAACCAATGCTTTAGGCTCCATAAATCAGAGGGTGGAGTTACCCTTAGTGAGATACTCTCCCTTTTAAAAATTACGTGTCCATCTGTCCATGCAAAGTAGAACTGGAAGCTTAAGGAGAGCAGTAATCTTGTCTGTCTGGTTTGTCACTCTATGTCCTGCATCTGGCTTGGTGTTTGTGGAAGCTAATGTAGGGAATCGGTCAAGTTGGTGGTACTTGCCTGGAGGTGGGGGTGGAGTCCTACCTGTCACTCAGGAGGCAGTCTGAGGACATCTCCTTTAGGGTGTGCCTTTTTGTAGGAGAGAGATTAAAGAAAGATCATTCTTTTGCCTCCTTTGCCTTCCTGCTTGCTGGGACTCTGTGCCTGCCTCCTGAGACAGCCCCTATGGACTGTTTTCCCTGGGAGTCCACCTCTGGGCAGCTTGCACCGTGCCATGTTATAACCCACGTCGGTCCAGATGGCTCTGCACCCACTGCCCTGGGATCTCCCTCATACCTGCTCCACCACCTGTGTCAATGGCCTGTAGCTACATGAGTCTGAAGAGGGCTCTGGCTAGCATCACACCTATGAAAGTACTTCCTGACCCAAAGTATGTATGTATGTATGTATATATACATGTATATATATACTTATACACACACACACACATATATATATATATTTTTTCTCTAAGCAACCAAGGCAAACACAAGGCCTGAATTAGTGAAGGGACTTGATAAATATTTACTGTTATGCATACAATGAATGGGCCCTGAGAAAGGAAGAACATACATTTGCTAGAAATATATTAAGGAAAGGAAAGAGATTGCAGGGGAACCTTTTGAAGTGCTCTGTTGTAGTATGACTTATTACTGCTCTGTTGGCTTCTGGCAACATTGAGCAGTCAACTTAATATACCCTATAAAACAAAGGATGAGTCAGACCCAGGTCATGCTGCTATCTGTTCATTGCGAATGCATTCGGACACACACTATGTGCTTGACACTCCACTTGATACCAGGGATCCAGTGATGAGCAACACCAGGCAGGACTTTGACTTCCATGTTGCTTCCGTTCATTGGATGATCACCAAGTTCTGTACTGTGAAAGTCAGCATGCTCAAACTTAAATGTTCCCTTCTGAAATATAGTTAGCATTCATGCTGAGAATGAATGGAAAAGCTTGTAGCATTCTATTGTCAGAATCTTTGGACTCTTAGTTCTTGTCCATAGCAGTGAAAGTCCAACCAATGAACAATATAAAGGAAAAGAGAATCGGTAAGGCAGTATCTTCAATGCTGAGACAAAATGTTATACATCAAACATCCAAATGTAAATTTTCATGCCATTTTTTTTCCTGCATGACATTTTACACTGGTTGGTGAACCATGAATTGTAGCAAATTCATTATGTCTGTCCCCCCCACCCCTATTTAGACAAGTCAGATATTAACTCACAATAACAAAGTGGTCATCATAGCAAGGGAATTACCATCCTTATAGGTCATTCCAGTATCTGTGAAATCATTCAATCACATAACACTCTAGGTATATCTCTGTAATAACAGGTACCGAAAGAGCCCTGGCTATGTAGTGGCTACAAGTTGGGCTGCTAACTGAAAAGTTAGTAGAATGACACTACCAGTCACTCCATGGGAGAAAGAGTTTTCTATTCCTTTTAAGAGTCACAGTTTCAGAAATTCACAAGAGCAGTTCTACCCTGTCCTGTAGGGTCATTATAAGTCAGCATCGACCTGATGGCAGTAAGGTTGTTTTTTGCTTGTTCTTTTAAAAATAGATACATAGCTGCATTGTGATTGTTCATCCTCTGGACTCCAGTCATTAGACTGTGAGTTAGTTGCCTGAGGGCAGGGGCTATACCTTACCCATTTGTGCATACTTAGAGTCCAGCCAAGTGTTCAGGTAAATATTTGCTGAAATGAGAATTCTGGGGCCCTAACAAACACACTGAGACCACCACAGTGATGTGTGTGCAAAAGTCTAAAAAATAGGGTGAATACCCAAGGGGCCATATGGTTCAGGAGAGGGTAGGCCAGGTTGAAACAGGCTAGAGACTTCAATTCTTTCTCAAACTGTGGAAGGTATCATCTGATTTACAAGTCCTTCCTTTTTCCTTGGGAGTTTTATTCTAGGACTGTAGGGTTAGTATGACCCCATATTTCAGAGTCAATTATGTATTAATGTCATTTATCAGAGATTACAGGAAGCTTTTCATGTAATGGAAACTGCTAGGAAGATAGAACTTACAGTACTGTTTGTTCATTGAGACTTTTATTAATGAAAATATGAGTTGTCAGAGTCAACTTTCCTGCCTCAGATGATTCAATCAACTAAAAAGAAGAGAAAAATCTTCCTTTGATGAAATGAAGAAGAGATTTCCACCCCCCCCCCAAAGAAAGATATGTTGAAACAGTGGCTTCAACAATGGGCTTTCAGATACAATTGTAAAGATGACACAGGACTGAACTGTTATCCTGCAGGTACACTTAATTTAAGGGGAAATGATTTTCACCTTCTTTTCTATAATGGCTGAAATAGGATTTTAGCAAAAATCACCATTGGATAGTTAGTGTTAGTGGGCTTTTGTCATTCTTTTGGTTTAACATCCACCTGGTTCCAAAGAACTTGACATACTCGTTTGCTAAGATCCAAAAAGAATAATTAGTTACTATCTAATTATTCCCTCCAGGAGGCCTCTGGAGGCTATAGGAACTTAAGAGAAGGTTGGTGATTCAAGACAGACACACCATAGCAGAACATACTTAACTCTTGCTTGTTCAAGCATAAATACATTTTATTTTAAGATTCAAATGTCCATTGCCTACAATCCACACATTTCTTTCGATCTTATATCAGGTAATGCCATGGGGTTGTATGAACACACCTACATTTATTAGCTTTGTTTATCTCGGGAGATTGATTGTGTAAAATAGATGAGGGGCCAGAGGGGGAGTCTGTGCCAAGATCATGGGGGTGAGATAAAGGTATGGATGAAGAGGAGATGTTAAGCTTCGGAAAACCACCAGTGGGGTAAACATTTTGATTACTTATCTGGCAAGTCCTTACCTCCTTCATTCTAGAGATAGAAAAGTAACAAATGAAAATGATGCCTGTGGGGAAGAGTCAACCTTGACCAAGTTTTACATCACCACTTCCCTAGATTTGCCAGATTTGGAAGTTTTCTAAAAGTTGGAAGCCTTAAGACAGCTTTATTTGTCTTGAGAGTTCACTTACAAAGATTCCCCAGTCATGACTTCTCTGATGCCTCAAGTGACTTGAACCCCCACAGGGAGAAAGAATAAATAAGGGCATCCCTGAATTGGAGTGGTAGTTATTTCCTAAAAACAAATCCCCACTATGTGCAATGTTCCGCTCTGGTGGCCTGTTGTTTGAGTTGTCCCAAAGAGAGGGTCCATTTTATCTAGAGTCTTTGCTAACTTTCATTTACACTGTGTTGTGTGTTCCCTTGAGTTGATTCCAACTTAAAATCACACTCCAGGCAGAATGTTCAATGGCCTGAGGCTCTAATCTTTGCAGAGGCAGATCATCAGGTCTTTCTTTCACAGGTGGATTGAACTGCCAACTTTTCAGTCAGCAGCCCAATGTTTAAGGCACGAGGGAGCCTTCACTGACAATTGGTTGTTGTTAGAAGAAGCATCTGAACCAGCTCTGACTCACAATGACCTATTAACAGGACAAAATGCTGTCTGACCCCTGCCATCTCAACAATCATTGTTCTGTTTGAGCACATGGTTATATCTACTGTATCATTCTATCTCATTGAGCGTCTTCTTGATCATTGACCTTCTACTTTATCATGCATGCTGTCCTTCTTCAGAGGTTGATCTTGCCTGACACAACGTCCAGAGTATGTGAGGAATCTCACCGTCCTCTCTTCTAAGGAGCATTCGACTGTACTTCTTCCAAGACAAATTTGTTCGTTCTTCTGGCAGTACAAGGTGTGTTCTCTGCCAACACTAAAAGGAAAGACATCAGGTCTTCCTCCAAAATGTAGAGCAGAACCTTAAAGTTAAGGGCCAAGAGACTCCTACGGGCTAAAGAAACTTGAGAAAGACTGATTATGCCAACAAAGAGAGTCAGTAGCAAAACATGCTTCTCCCTTGCTTGCCCCAGGCCTATTACCAACAATACTTCATTCACAGACTCTTTTCTCCCTCCTTTTATTCAACCATCTTTTCTCTAACATTGTTCAGATTCAGGTTCTCCTCTGCCTATGAAAGTTTGGACACTGGATAAGAAAGATCGATGAATAATTGGTGCATTTGAATTATGGTACTGGCAAAGGATAAGGAGAGCATTAAGGATTTCCAAAAGAACCAACAAATCTGTCTTGGAAGAAGTACAGCCAGAATGCTCCTTAGCAGCAAGGATGGCCAGATTCTGTCTCATGTACTTTGGGCATGTTGTCAAAAGAGACCAGTCCCTGGAGAAAGTTATCATGCTTGGTAAAATAGAAAGGCAGTAAAAAAAGAGGAAGGTATTTGACAAGATGAATTGACACAGTGGCTGCAACAATGGGTTCCAACATAAGAACAATTGTGCATATGGTTCAAGACCAGGCAGTGTTTCATTCGGTTGTACATAGGGTCGTTATAAACCGGCATCAATTTGAGGACACATAAAAGCAACAGCAAGTGCTGTATGTGCCCTGAATCCTTTTCAGCTCTTTCTTGTCACCAGCTCTGCCAGGCTCAACCTGGTGACCAATTCTGACTCTCTGCTTGTCCATGTTCCTCTTTCATGCTTCATTTTAATTATTATATACCCTGCACATTTGGCCTCCCTTTCAACCCTAAGCTCTTGTCACAACAATCAACCATGACGGAAAACCTTAGGATATAACAATGAATATCTTCACACAGCTTAAAATATTATGCTAAAATGCAAACTCTTGACCTTTAACATTCAAGAGAGAAATGCCATAAAGTCATTCTAGGTAAAAGGAGATAGTAATGGGGGTAGTTTCTTCTCAAAGGAAATATGAAAAACGTACTAATCAAGGAGCAAGGAGACCTAGACTCAGCAAGTCTATCAATTTCCTATGATCTTAAATGAGTCTAGGATCTAGACTCATCTAGAAAGCTATTAATGAAATAAGTGCTTTGCCATCGAGGATATATCCAAGCCATGGATGGTTAAGAAAGTCTTAGGCAGCATATGCACAAGTACTTTTGAGCCTAGTGTTGTTGTTAGATGTCCTTAAGATGGGTCTGATGCATGGGTACCCTATGTGCAGAAGAACAACTCACTGCCTGGTCGCGTGCCATCCTCACATTTGCTATGTTTGAACCCATATGGCAGTCACTTTGTCAGTTCATTGCGCTGAGGTCCTTGCCTTTTTCGCCACCCCTGTACTTCCCCAAACATGATGTCCTTCTCCAGGGCCTGGTCTCTCCTGACAACATGCCCAAAGAGTGTCAGACTAATTCTCACTACCCTTGCTTCTCAGGATTATTCCTGTTGTACTTCTTCCAAGACAGATTTGTTGGTTATTTTGGCAGTACTTTGCATATTTTTTGCCAGCTACTGCCTTACTAGCTTGTATTTCTTTCATCTTACCTTAGAAGAATATTGTTTTAGTATTTCTAGTTCATTCTAAAGTAAATTTATTTAGCTAAAAGTATGCCCCAAACTATGAAAAATATTGAGTAAAATAAATGCATATATCCTACAGACATAAACATAAATATGACAGGAATGATTGTGTTATGCAAATTGACTTGGGTTTGGCGAACAATGGGTTAAATGACTCCAACTGCCTCTGGCTTTCTAACACTTTACAGCGTTTATTAGTGCCAGGTACTCTTCTGAGCACTTTCCACATATTAAGTCAGGTAAGTTTCCCAACAACCTTATGATTTCATAAGGCACTCTAATTATCTTTACAGATGAGGAAACAGATAGAGAGGGACTAAGGACAACTACAAGGTTACCCAGCTTGAAAGTCAGAGCTAGGCTGTGAACTTGAGCAGACCAGATCCAGAAGCCATACCCTTTCAACAGCTACAGGAGCATCAGGGTCACCTGGGGCTTTGTTAGAAATGCGCACGCTCAGCTTCCCACTCTAGATCTACGCAATCAGAAACTTTGGGAGTCAAGACAACAATCCATGTTTGAACATGTCCTCCAGGTGATGCTAGTGTGCACTCAGGCATTACACTCTAGGAAGCCCCAGTGGTGTAGTGATTAAGCGATTGGCTGGCAATCAAAAGGTTGACAGTTCAAAACCACACAGCCACTCTACTGGGAAAAAATAGTTCATTCTGCCGCCATAAAGTTGTTGAAACTGATGAGACACTTCTACTGTTTCCCACAGGGCAGTGGTTCCTTACTTTCCCAATGCCATAACCCTTTAATATAGTTCCTCATGTTGTAGTGACCACCCAACCATGAAATTATTTTTGTTGCTACTTCATCTGTAATTTAGCTACTGTTATGAATCAGGTGACCCCTGTGAAAGGGTCATTTGTCATGACCCACAGGTTGAGAATTGCTGCTATAGGGCCACTATGAGTCATCCTTGATGGCCATAAGGATCTGTTTTGTTTTTCTTTTTTGGTACTACACTCCTACACTCTTAATGGTGCCCTTGTGTTGAATGAGAAAAAAAGATTTGCAAGGCGAATTAAGAGTGAGTGAGGGTTTCTGATAGATTGGGAAAATTTGAGCATGTTTGGTAGCAAAAAAGAGCTGGTTTAGAATGAGGTAAACTGGAGAAAAGAAAGCTGAAACCACAACGGATGGCTAAAACTCAGAGGCCTGAAAAAATAAAGGAGATTATCTTATTTTCTTAGCGCTGCTGTAACAGCAATATCATAAGTGGGAGGTTTTAACCCATAGAAACTTATTTCACAGTTCAGGAGCCTAGAAGTTCAAATTCAAGGTGTTGGATCTACTTGAAAGCTTTCTTTGTGCTCTGGGAAAAGATCCTTGCCTCATCTTCTGTAGTATTTCCAGCATTCCTTTCAGATCTTCATGTGGCCCCCATGTCTTCCTCTATTCAGGCTTACATGTCTCTGTGTCTACCTTGCTCTTTATTTCACTCAGAAGTGATTTGGTTTGAGACATACATTCCACCAATATTATTTCAGTAACCTAACAAAAAACTTCAATCCAAACAGGATTATTTTTCAGGCCTGGGATTAGGATTTCAACACATATATTGGGGGAACACAATTCAATCCATAACAGAGATGGATCTAAGGAAGAAGTAGATGGCTTGACTTATTTTACCTCAAAGACTGACCTGCAATTTTTAGTAATGGTGAAGAGGAACTGACCAAGTCCAAGCCTACTGCCATTGAGTCAATTCCAATTTATCAGGATCCAATTTGGCATTTAGTTAGAAATGCATGCTCTCAGGTTTCCAGCAAATCACTACAGGGGCAGACATCATTTATCTCTCCTTAGGAACCACTGGTGGATGTGAACTGCCAACCCTGTAGTTAGTGGCGGAATGTTTAAACCCAAAGTGTCACCAGTGTTTCCTGAATCTGAAGAAACACGCCCAAATCAACGAAACCATGTTTGGAAACACAGTTCTTACAAAGGGAAATAAGGCTTTCTTACGGGATAGCAGCTAGAGTTGAAGATGTTCAAAGGAGTCAAGTCTAGATGTGATTAGGGTTGTGTGACAACCATAGGATAAAGGCAGGACTTTCTATTCCCATAAAGAATTAAAGTCTTAGAAACTCACAGAGGCAGTTCTACCCTCTCCTCTCTTTATAAAGAGTCCCCATGAGTCAGCATTGACTAGATGACAGTGACTTTGACTTTTTTGGTGTGTGTGTGTGTGTGTGTGAGACAGCTATGAAAATGTGCTATTCAGATTTCTTGTGATGGAGAGCATGGATAGCTCCAGCTGCCGACCCTCTTAATCCATCAATGCATGGGAACTGAGGCTACACTTTCAAGGGGCCATTACCTGCCAGTGTCTTCACATGGCAGGAATACAAAGGGAGGATCATTGCTCTGATAGATGATATTGGGTGAAAAACTAGGCTAGGTTAAAACTTTCTTTAAATTGCGCTGCAGTCTGAGCTAGACTTCTTTCCTTCCTCCTGTTTACTTCATAGGGGTCAAGATCTTCATGATACAATCTTACATCCTCTATCTTTGTGCTGTTTTCACCTCAAAGTCCCTCCTTCAATAGGTCTCTTCCATGTCAAATGCCACTTTGTTGTCTACTTTACAGAGGTCCCCAATTAATACAGAGGTATTCTCTAACCATAATATGCTGTATAAGAGCACTGAAATAGATTAGGGCTGGATGCTTCGAGATTCTCCAAGAAAGCAAAAACCAAGCAAACTCATTGTCTATTTTGACTCATAGAGGTCTTCTAGGTAGGGCAGAGTAGAATTTCTCCTTTAAGTTTCTGAGACCAAAACTCTTTATAGAAATAGACAGCCTCATCTTTTCTCTTGCTAACTACAGTTAGCAGCTTAATGTACAACCCAGTTCACCACCAGAACACCTTTGCTTCACAGTTAAGCTGGCAATTCTGACAGACTTAATCTTGGATCCATACAACATGGAACCTATTTCATTAAGATTCCCTCAGTAGTGCAGAGGCAATACTCAGACATTTAAGAAAATTAACATTTGTACATCCCCCCATGAATTGTTTGCTTCTCAGCAGGATTCCATGGGAGAAAATCAGCTACTAGGCACTGAGCCTAGTAGTGTGGAAAGTGTCAGCAACTGAATGAAATGGACCGATCATAGTGTTTTATAAGATATCTTTCCACTTGAATGATTGATTGGCAGGTGTCTGAATCCACGAGGAAACAGGATGACAGTGATGACTACATTGAGAAAGAAAAAGAATTTGTCAAAAATTGGGCTAATGTTGGAGCCAGACTTTCTAAGAATGTAGCTAAAATGATACATACACTTTTTGATAAGGATTCCTTCCAAATCAGATAAATTATTTATTTATATTTCAATAAATTATTTTTTCAGAGACTCTAACAGCTCTCATAACATTCCATATATCAATTGTATCAAACACATCTGTACGTATGTTGCCATCATCATGTCTGAAACACTTTTTTTTTCTTGAACCCTTGGTATCAGCTCTTCTTTTTTTCCTACCCCACCTCCATTGTTCCACCCTCATGAAACCTTAATAATTTATAAATTATTTTTATTTTCATATTTTGCACCATCTTCTGTCTCCCTACACTCACATTTCTGCTGTTCATCCCCCTGGGGGGAAGGGGTTTTATGTCAGTCATTGAAATCAATGACTCCTTTCTCCCCCCCAACTGTCTTCCTACTCTCATGGAATTGCTCCCACTACTGTTTATCTGTCCTGGATTCCCTGTGTTTCGAGCTCTTATTTGGTCTAGCCATATTCGACAGATAGAACTGGAGTCATGACAGTTTGGGAAGGAAGCATTAAAGAACTAGAGCAGCGGTTCTCAACCTGTGGGTTGTGAACTCTGTGGGGGTCAAACGACCCTTTCACAGGGGTCACCTGATTTACAACAGCAGCAAAATTATAGTATGAAGTAGCAACAAAAATAAATAACTTTATGATTGGGGAATCATCACAGCATCAGAAACTGTATTAAAGGTTTGCAGCATTAGGAAGGTGGAGAACCACTGAACTACAACAGTGGTTAGCAAACTGCAGCTAGCGAGCCATATGTGGCTCTATGAGTGGGAACTTGTGGCTTTGAAGTAACATTGAAAATATTTGAAGGTTATTATTTTGGTTTATGGTGAGTTAATTTGTTTTGGAAAACATATTTAAGGCTCTTGAGTGATTTTAAAGTTGTTAGAAGGGAGAGGATTGGCTCTTCGTTCTCAAGTGTTTGCTGAGTCCTGAACTAGAGGAATGTTGTATGTTTCATCAGTGCTATCCTTGTCACCCTTCTGTAAGGGGATGTCCAATTTTCTACAGATGGGTTTTGGGTCTCCATTCCGACCCCTCTTGTTTGCTTCAAAATGATTGAGCTTTTTTTTTTTTTGGAGAGGGGGGTTGTCTTCTGATTCCAGATACCTGATCTTGTCGACATTTCAAGACACAAGGGTTGGTGTACTTACATATGGGCTTTGTTTCTCCTCTCCTGGATGGTCACTTTTTAAAAACTTCAAAGCTTGAAAATCTCAGGCACTGTATCTTGCAATAACCTGGGACCATTCACTTTCTTCACCACATTTGCTTAGGTACACATTTTGTTTTCAGCGATTGTGCAGGGAAGTCAAACCAGATATTTCTGGGAGGGGTATCATTTTAAGAGTCAACACCTTATTGGAGATGATCTGCATAACAGTTTGAACAGAGTTCCTTGAAGATGAGAAATTTCACTGAAGATGATGGGAAATAAAAAATCTACAGTTCTATCTTCTTCATTCTGGCCATCAGTGGGCTGAATGTTCACACTAAGGAATTTCTCTGCTAAGGAATCCTGAGTATGTGTCTACTTCTCTTAAGTCAGTGGTGGGATTCAAATAATTTAACAACTGATTTGCTGCCTTAATGACCGTTTTGAGTATAAAACCAGATACATTTAATGGTAGTTTATTTTTTCCACAAAATTAATAGTTAATATTTAGATAAGAACAATCAAAGGGGTACACAGAGTTTTAAAATATTAGCAAAACATATTAAATTATATCTGACAAAAACAATAAAATTTAAGATATTTCTATATTGCTTCTTGATTGGCATCCTCATTTGCAATATTCTTTGCTTTTATCCCTGCATCATAGTCTATGTGATTTATCCGTCTTTTCAATGTGTGATTAGGATTCTATTCCTCTAGAGGTAGTCTAGTAAGGCAGTAGTCATTGTGTTCATACATTAATGATCTCTCTGAACATATTATGTTCATCTGTGGAAAAAAAACTTTTTTGCTTCTGCTAAACTTACAGCAATTGTTCTGACAAGATGTTTAGCTTTTTGAACACTTTCAGGATTTACGTAATTCACCCATAATATCTCATGGGAATTTGGGGTGTGCCACACAGTTGAAACAAATAACAACATGTTACCCTCTTGTGGTTTGGCCCTTTCCCTCTCTACATTATATTTTGTTAACTGAAGTAACCGATACAAGAGAGTAAAAATACAGTATTTCCTCAAAAGTATAAAAAGTTTTATGATATGAATGAATAAATATTATACACATAATTGTAATTTTCTTATATCTATGGGTCAGAATGAACATTCCTATGGACACTTAGAATACAATCTTGTGCAGATGGATGTTAAAAAGAGTAAGATATGTAAATTTTTAATTTCCACATTGGGTGGCTGATTACAAGGGCCATTTTACCAACCAGTTCTCTGAACTCAACACAACGTAAAGTATTGGTCCTGTTGAACTGGTATGAACTGGCTGAATACCATCACCAGAAATGACAGGAAGCAAGTCAGTCATGTAAAGGAAATTGTGTTGTAAGTCACCATCTGAAGGGGAAGTCTTCCAATGGACTCTTAATAGTACCCTCAGAAGAGCTGCTCATCTTGAACCCAATGAAAGTCAGTTTACTTAAAGAATTATAAGAAAGTGCTTGCAAAGAGGAGAATGGTATCTTGAAGACACAACAATGTATGGAAAGGAAAAAAAAAGGATCGAGGATTAGCTGGTCTAGTAAACTTGCTGCTTTACTGAGGATGTTTAACAGCAGGGGAAACTTTTGAACATAAACACATTTTCTAAACAGAAGCACAGAATGTTTGTTTAGGAACAACAGCATCTGGCTGTTAGATAATAACGCCAGGAACTACAATCTTGATTGCTCATTTGATGTCACTCTGCTATTTAATTAATGCTAACATTTGGCAAATGATTTAACTTTCTAGACCTAGATAATCAGTTTGGTCACAAAGCAACTCTACAGAATTGGTGACTGAGCGTTTGGACTCTTGCTGCTATTTGGGATTAAACTAGTAGGTTTATAGTCCCTCTGTGGATACTACAAGGACAAGACTCTAAGCTACTGCCTGACAGTTTCACCATTGCTATCAGACTCAGCGAACACTATCTTGGCACAGATACACAGTAATCCTGATTGAGAGCACAGGCCATGAGGAAGAAGAACAGGTTGAATATCAGTTGGAGAGTAAGCATACTAACAAAGGCAAAACTTCTGAAATTTTCTCAGGACAACAATATTGATTATATTTGTTAATATGCACCACACAGTCCAGGAGTTGCAGCTAAGCTAGGCTTGGGCATTTCTATTCACAGGTTACTATTCCTTCCAACCAGATGACACAGGGCATTGATGTTCAGAGAATACGTTAAGTTCAATACATGAGAAAATATGGGAGACATCCTATAAATCAACAGTTTGATCAGTTTAATAGCCAGAAATATCCAGCCTCAACTATCCAGGCAAGTCAAGATCCTTAGGCATAAACTCAAGAATGATGATAATCTTGAACCAAACATTCTAGGTGCCATTATCATGCAGTGGGCTAGAGAGAGTGCCATGCCAGACTTTTATTCCGAAAGCTGGAATTTATTCCCATTTTTTCAAATCAACCGACTATGTAACCTTGGATAACTTCCTTTCTTTCGCTGGGTTTCAGTCTTTTCATCTATAGAATAAGATAACATAGAGGGATCACTATGGTTCCTTGAAGTCATACACATTTTATTGCATTTTTGTTTTGTACAAATTGATCATGTCCACATCCAACCCAAACTCATTGCCATTGAGTGAATGCTAACAAGTCACAGCAACTCTACAGGACAGGGTAGAACTGCTGCTGTAAGTTTTTGAGACTGCAGCTCTTTTATAGGAGTAAATCCCCATTTTTCTCCCGAGGAATACCTAGTGGGTTCTTACTACTGGCCTTGTGGGTTGGAGCCTAACGTACAACCACTGTGCCATAGAGCTCCTTCATAGCAAAGCTTAAAACCCCAAATCTCACTACCATTGAGACAATTCTGAGTCATGGTCACTTAGGAGGACAGAGTCCATTCTTTACGAGAGTAGCCAGTCTCATATCTTTGCCATGGAGTGGTTGGTGGAGTTGAACCACCAACCTTGTGGTTAGCAGTACAACACTTAACTCACTGCATCACCAAGACTCAAATTAGAGGAAGCAAAGACATTTTTCCTCGTTATTGGATTGACTTTGTTGCTCCACAACCTGGAGAACAGACAAACTAGATAGAACCTGGTTACCAATTACCAACTGCTCTGGAAAGGATCACATTAGAAGATCCTGGGTAGAGTCGGAGAAAATGTTGGGCAGAACTCAAAATCACATAAGAAACCAGGCTTATCTGACAGGTGAAAATCAAACAACAAAACAAAACTCCAAACTCAACTGCCATCAAGTTGATGCCAACTCACAGTGACCCTATCAGACAGGGGAGAACTGCCCCTGCGTGTTTCCAAGACTCTCCACTGGCATAGAAAACTCAGTCTTTCTCCTATGGAGCAGCTCATGGTTTCTATCTGCGGACTTTGCAGTTAACAGCCTAACACGTAGAGAATAACAAATGCTAGAAAGGAGTGGGGAGACTGGAACTCTCATATACTGTTGGAGAGATTGTAAACTTTTGTGGCAAGCGATGTGGAGCTTCCTAACACAACTTGGAATAGAAATACCATACAACCCAGCATGTATTCCAAAGATGTAAGAGAGAGAACATACTGCTCCATTCCCACACTGTCTCCCCACTGTGTCCTCATTATTGTCCCCTGTCCTGCATGCTCATGTAGTTGGTAGCCCCATAGTCCTCTCTTTGCCTTAGCAAGTCCATGCCTAACTGGGTACTTTTGATTTAGTTTCTAGCCAGAGCCTGTTAATCCAGGCAGCGTGCTATAGTCAACTAGGGCATTAGACTGTCCTTTTGAGGTGCACAACACCTTTCAGAGTCCAAACCAGAAGGTCACGAATTATAAATCCCACGAAGCAAGCTTGACTTTACTTGAAACGTACTTTTCCATTAAATAGTTTCTACATATTTTTGTTTCATTTCATTAACTGCAGCCCCTACAATGAAATATCACTTCCTGGCAGGGTTTCCTTTTCTGTTCCTCCTTCTTTCCTAACCCTCTGTACTTTGTTCTTGGGTAAAAAGTGCCCTTTTGGTCTTAATTATTATTAGTCTACCATAGAGGTCAATGGCATTCTAGAAGGGTCTGAGCTATTGATTCGGGGGACCCATAACCCTCTATCTGGCCAGTCCCCTGGTCTCTTTTTGCTGAGGTTTTATTGAGATACAATTAACATATAATATAATTCAATAGTGCAATCATATTAAGAAAGACAATGTATCACCACAATCAAATTTATATATATATATTTTTACTTTTTGTAACTATTACTGTTGACTCCCCACTTCTCCCAACCTTCCCTTCCATGCTCCCAAGAAAATTTTAATCCTGTTGGTATCTTCATAGGTCCACACACTCTGACTTCCCTATACATAAAAAAATACAAAACAATGGACACAAAACAAAAAAAGGACTCAGCAATATTGACCAAATAAAAACAGAGAAAAATATCAATCAAAAAGAAAGAAGAAAATATTTTAAAAGTAGAACAAATTCCAAGTGAGTTAAAAAAAAAAAGATCTATTGAGAAGGTGTTATATTCTAGCCTAACTAACCCCAAAAAACTCCAACAAAAACCCAAACTCACTTCCATCAAGTTAATGCTGACTCCTAGTCATCTGATAAGACATGGTAGAGCTGCCCTGGTTGAGTTTTTAAGCCCTGGAAGAGTAGTAGTTACAGTAGGGCTGCTAACTGCAAGATCAGCAATTCGAAATCACCAGTTGCTCTGTGGGAAATATGTGGGGTTTTCTATTCCTGTAAAGAGTTTTCTTGTTGTAAACTTTCACCTCATTCAAATTAAAAAAGTTTTTAAAGAGATAGAAAGTTGGTGCCTGGAGTACTGTGTGGAGATGAATTCTAAGAGTAGGTTCAAGTTCAACAGGAAAGAATGCCAAGAGCAAAGAAATGGGGTGGAAGATGATGGCTCTCATCCCAGGAATTTTCCATTTGAGGAACAGATATTGCTGTCAGTTGTCACTGAGTTGACGTCAACTCATGGTGAACTTATGCATATGACAACAAAATATTGCCCAGTGATAAGTAATATTCATGACTCTGTCATGAGTCCACTGTTATGTCTACTTTGCTGGCTTTGATGACTTCTGTTGTTTTCACTGACTTTCTACTTAACTAAATATGATGTCCTTTTCTTGCAATTGCTCTTTCCTCATGAAGTGTCCAAAGAGCTGAAGTCTCATCACCCTCCCTTCTAAGGAGTATTCTGGCTATATTTCTTCTTTTTTTTCAAGATCAGATTCTTCTTTGAGAAAAAAACACTGTACTGGAGTCTGCATTGAAGGGCAACTGGACTAGAGCCATAGGTGAACAGTTAAGGGGCAAGAGTAAGATCAAGGCAGAGTCAGGTTAAAGGTTACTGGACCACAGGCCACAGAGAGCATGTTTATGAACTACACTAAATTTGTGAGAAATATACTTAATATAATACTAACTAAACAAGACTTCCACCTGAACAACTGAGGCTTCTACAAAAGTTGACCATGATTTAATACAGAAATATCACAGCTTGTTTTACTACTCTTGATCTATGTCTTGTATGAGACCACTGGAACATGAAGGGGTACTATGTGAGGAACAACTATAGATTTGTATTTGACCACATTGCTATTTTTGAATACTGCTAAGTTGGGACTGACTCATAGTAACCATATATGTTCCACAAAACAAAATACTGCCTGGTCCTGGGACATCATACAGTTTTATGTTTCAATGCACTCTTGTGATCACTGAGTCAATCCACTGCATTGAGAGACTTCCTCTTTTGTACTGACTCATCACCAAGTATGATGTCCTTTCCAGGGACTGGTTCCTCCTGATAACAAGTCCAAGATATATGAATCAAAGTCTCAGTATCTTCTTTCCTAAGAAACATCCTTCTTTCATGACAGCATCCTTTCCAAGACAGATTTGTTGGTTATTCTTACCTTCCAGAATATTTTCAAAATTCTGAGCCAATACCATATTTCAAATACATCAATTCTTTATTCACTGTCCAAGTTTCACATGCAAATGATGTGATGAAAATTACAACAGTTTGGGTCAGGTGCACCTGCGGTCTCACAGTGGTATCGTCACTCTTTAACACTCTAAAGAGGTCTTTTGCAACCTATTTGTCTAAAGAAGTATCAATTGATTTCTTGATTGATGCTTCCATCAGCACTGATTGGATATTCAAGTAAAATGAGTCCTTGTCAACTTAATCTTTTCTCCATTTCCCATGATAGCTGTACTTCTACAAAGGCTGGTTTATTAATTCTTCTTATAGTTCATAGTATCTTTAATATTCTTTACCAATATCAGTCTAATGAATCAATTCTTGGGTCTTTTCACTATCACACTATGGAATACATATAAGGAAATTGAAAAGACAATGTGTTGGGTTGGATGAACCTCAGTCATAAAGTTTTTAAAACTTAAAGAATCATTTTTTTTCAGAAGATTTGTCAAATGTGATTTTCCCCCCAAATGTGATTTCTAAACTGCTGCTTTCATAGACTTTGATTGCTAATCCAACAGAATGAAATAATTGACAGTAGCAATTTTTACCTCCATTTATCATTGTTGGCCTGGTTATGATAATTTTAATTTTATTCACATTTTTGTCTTTATGTGTAATCCATATTGAATGCTGTAGTCTTTCACTTTTAGCAATAAGTGTTTCAAGTCTTCATTTTCCATAAGCAAGGTTGTGTAATCTGCATGTTTCAACTTGCTGATAACTCTTCTTCCAATCCTGATGATGCGTTCTTCTTCATATAGTTTGGCTTTCTTTTATTATTATGTTTAGCATGTGCATTTAAACATTAAGTAAGCAAAGTCCGAAGATACCATTATGCTATACATTTCCAATTTTAAATACACACTATATCTTGTTCTGTTTTCCTGTCTCTTGGTCTGTGCACAGATTCCACATGGACACAATGAAATGTCCTAAAATTTTCATTCTTTGCAATGTTACTCATAATTTTTTATGAGTTGAATATCTTCACATGATCAATAAAGTACAGGTAAAAGTTGTTCTGCTATTCTCTGCTGTTGGCCAAGATTCAACTCATTTCAGCAATCACTTTCCTTGTTCTTTTATTCTGAATCCAACTGGAACTTCTGGTAGTTCTCAGCTGAGTTATGGCTGCAGTCATTTTAAAATTACTTTCAGCAAGAGTTTGCTATTGTGTGATATTAGTGATTCTATGGAATGAATTTCATATTCTGTCTGACCAGTTCATAATTAGTAGTTCATTCTAACCAGTTTGAGTTCATTTTTTAATATATATATTTAAAAGATTCCCCCAAACATACAATGGATATTGCATTTTCTAAAAGAACTCTACTAGAAACGTTTTGAAAAACCATTATTACTTATTATGTAGGCCAACCAGTCAGTATCATATGCCAGCTCATTGTGCTGGGTGGCTTGCATTCTGTTGTGATGCAAGAATGTCAGTGATATTCAAATACCAGTAGGATCACCCACAGAGAGAAATTTTCAGTGGAGAGTCCAGTCTAAGAAGGAACTGGAAATCTGCTTCTAAAAAGAAATTGCCTGGTGTAAATCTACGAATAGCAAAATACCCTCAAAATGCAACTGGAGATGACTTTCATGAAGTGAATGCAGTACAGCCTCCAGGACCATTATTGCTGGTGTGAAACGGTTCAAAATGAGAAGGCAAAGCTATAAGGCCTGCTTCCAGCTATAAAGCTGGAAGGCCTCAAGAAAAGAAATGTAATACAAAAAGGATGCTAGTCTAGGCATTGTTGTTGTTGTTATTGTTAGGGATCATCAAATTGGTTCTGACTCATAACTACCCTTGTACAGTAGAAAGAGACACTGCTCGGTCCTGCGCCACCCTCACAATTGAGATGTTTCGACCAGTGGATGCCATGTTGGAAGCACTCACTTACCCATACCAGGAAATTGAAAGAGATCTATATTTGTACCCATTCCAAAAAGGTGACCCAACAGAAATGAAGAAATCAACGAAAAATATCATTACTATAACATGAAGGGGAACTTTTGCTGTAAATTATTAAAAATGGTTGCAGCGGTATATTAACAAGGGAAAGTCAAGTAAGATTCATAAGAACACCTGGCACAAGGGCTATCACTGCCATGCTGGATGTAGGTAGGCTGAAAGTAGTGAATACTAGATGTTTACCTTTTTTATAGAGTAAGCCACGTACTCAACTGCAGGGATAATAACAAATTATGGACAATATCGTAAAGAAAGGAAATGAAAGAAGATTTAATTGTGTCCATGCACAACCTGTACATGGACCCAAAGGGGAATCATTTGAACAGGATAAGGAGCTTAAAATCATGTAATGTGTGTCAGGGTTGTATCCTTTCACACCACACATATTCAATCTGGATGCTGAGCTAATAGTTCAAGAAGTTAGATGATAGGAAGGATATAGCAACACCATTGAAGGAGGACATTAATAATTTGCAGTATGCAAATGATATGATCTTGATATTACTACTAAATTTATTAACTAACTCTAACAAAAATATGATTGCATCTACTTACTGGTCCACAGCTGCTTGTCAACACACTGAGGTAGACAATAAGGACCTCCTGGTGCTTCTCTATCAGTTTATTTGTCACTATTTTTTAGTCGGACAGGTTAATAACTCTCTGCAGTTACTGTTATGTGTGATAGAGCAACAAATTATTAACAATAGAGAAATACATGCAAATGAAGTAAACAAGTTTTTTTGGCATGAGAAATGTTAATGTGATTTGACAGAAGCTGACTCACTGTGCAAGCTGTTGTGTTTGTATGAAAATGCCTTACCATGACATTGTTTTCCTTGCTTAACATAGCACTATGAAAACCATATTTTCAAAAAGGGGGATGGGAAGGAATGAAGTTTCTTAGTCCCATTAGCCATATTCCAATCCTTTATAGCTGCATGCCGTTAAAAAGTGCTGCTATATTGAGTTCAGAGATATAGAACATTTCTATCATCCCAGAAAGTTCTACTGGTTATGATGCTCTGAAAAGCTTAGGGGCTGTCCCTCGAATGGGCAGGAGATCCAAGGTGGATCAGAACTGCCTGTTAAGGATTACAGATTCAAGTTCTTTGTTATACAGGTGAAGATACTGAGACCCAGCAAGGTCTACAGATCCGTTGTTTCAGAGATAGCACTCAAATAAACAAACAAACCTTGCTGCTAGCTGATGTCGATGTCGGATCATAGTGACCCTACAGGACATTGCAGAACTAACTGTTCCTGTGTATGTCTAAGACTGTAATTGTTTATGGGAATAGAAAATCCTGACTTTCTCTCTCAGAGTACCTTGTGGTTTTGAACTGCTGACCTTGCATAACCACTACACCACCAGGGCTCCCAGAGATGTGATTAAACTTCAGAGTCCCTGATTGTGGAGGTTCCCTGTTCCTTCCATGATTCTAGTAACATACTAACCAGCCCAGTACCACCTCCCACTAGCATTAACAGCTCTAGTCCAGTAACCAGATGTTCCCATCATCTCCTTCCTACCCCCACATCATTTATATATTTCATAAAGAAAACATTAGGAAAAGACTTGATGGGCCTGAAGGTGGGGAGAAGTATGAACTTATGCAAGTAAATACCTAGCTCCAGAATGAGTAAACATTCCAACGGATCTATAAATATTTAACCAAAGTCATACATCTGGGCTCCAAAGAAGGGGATTTGCTCTTGGCATTTACAATTAAAATGGATTAATCCCCTGACATGATGTTAGGACTAACCTTTTTTGACTATAAACATGTCCCAGCAGAGTCTGTAGTGAGTGTAAATGTATAGGGGCTGATTATTCACTGGACAGCCAGCTCTTGATAAAAACACAACGATCAGAACCCAGAGATGAGGGCATTACACCAGTGAGTGTTTTCTGGGATCCCAATTTCTCTGGGGGGAAAGGAAATCATCTTGCTTATTGGGACAATTGGGCTGTCTTCCAGCACTTTGTCTGTTGGGTCTCATTTGGATAGGTCCAAAGCTGAGCAACCAAAGCTCCCCTAGCAGTTCTAGTATGCTTTCACTGGTCACCATTCCTGCAACTGCCCCAAACCAGGTGCTAAAGGACGCATTGAAGCTACAGAGATGATTAAGATGATTACTACCCTGACATTACTTCTTAAACCCAAACAGACAAAAAACAAACAAATGAAAAACAAAGAAAGTCATCGTGTTCTAGGTGAAAGTTTGCACAATTAGATTGCCATTCAACAAAGTCATACACAAGCCATACCCTCCCATAATGTTACCAACGTTCTCACCATTTCAACCCTGCCTGCCCTGTTCCCACTTGCCCAGTTGCTCTGTCCCTCGTTGTCTTCACACTTTTGCTTTTATTTAAATGCTGACCGCTTCGTCTCCTTTCCTTAATTGTTTAAAGAATCATAGGTATCACTGCTTATTTTCTAGGCCAATCTATTAATTGGGAGAAGTTTGGTGACCTTCAGGAGTAGTTTTGGTTTCAGGTTCAAAGAGTATCTTAGGGGGATAGTCTCAGGATTTCCTCTTGTTCAGTGGTTCTCAACCTGTGGGTTGCGACCCCTTTGGGGGTCGAATGACCCTTTCACAGGGGCCTCCTGATTCATAACAGTAGCAAAATTACAGTTATGAAGTAGCAATAAAAATAATTTTACGGTTGGTGGTCACCACAATATGAGGAATTGTATTAAAGGGTCGCGGCATTCGGAAGGTTAAGAGCCACTTGCTTTAGTTCCTAACCTTAGCGTTACTTCTTACCAGACTAAATTTTGAATTGCCAGATTGAAAACGGGTCACCTCCACAAGGAAGTTCTGAAATAAGGAAGAGCAATATGGTGGTTACATAATCTATTGTCAATTTGAATGTTAAGTGTGACAATATTCAATCAGGTCGCATCTTGATGACCTCATTTGGAGGTATTAAGGAAATAAGTAGCTCCTTGGAGGTGGGAAACACACTCAGTCCCGGCGACACATGCTTATTGACAAGACACATGAAGTTGTGATAGAGCCTGGAGCTGAAGGAGCACATGGGGACCCCTGCCAGTGTAGAGCTGCCTCTACCATCACTGAATCCACAAGACTTCTCACCCACTGACCTGTGATCTTCTTGTAGGAGATCCATCATCTAGCTATATCGACTGCCTAGTGTAACACATTCAAACTCAACTTCTGCCGCAAGTAGAAAGTATTATACAGAGTAATAAACCTATTTATCTTGGGTTAATAGACAGCCTCTGTATGATCCTGACACATCCATGTTCAAGAGGGCCAAACAACAAAAGAAAATTCACTAGATGTTGACCCCAAGTGTCCAATGAAAATTCCCATTTGTACAACCCAGTGTACTTTTCATAACTTCCCACCTTTTGATGGTTGTCCCAGGCTACGTATTCAAGGACCACCCTTGGTGACGTCATGGTTACACGCTGGGTAGTGACCCACAGTTTGAAACCATTAGCATCTCCATGGGAGAAAGACAGGACTCTCTTACCCCCTTAAAACATTGAATGAAACTCACAGGGACAACTCTACCCTGCCCTATCGGATTGCTATGAGTTGGCATCTGTGACTCTGATAAAGTGAGCAGATGTCCCGCTTTTTAACAATTTCACAACATCCCATGGCGTTTCAAATCTAAAAGAAATAGATTACAATACTATTTTTGCCTTCTATGAAAAGTTTTTTGCTTCATATAGACCAAATTTTTCATTAAGAACCACCCCCACCCTCTGGTCAATGGTATCCTGCTTAAAATCTGGTCACTTTATGACAGTCTGTGTGTTTTTTTAAATGATATGCAGGCAAGCACTTGAACTTTAGAATTAAAGTCATTTCTTGCTGTGTTGCTTCCTGCTTCAGAGGAGAAGGAGAGCCACAGGAGCCCGAAGTTTCAGCAGTATCTTCTGTAGCTGATAATTAATTTGGTATGTGTGGAGAGCTGAAAGAACACTTCATTTTTTTCTTCTTCTGAAAAAGCCCTTCTTTCTTGGGGGCCTGTTGTTTCAATAAATGCAGAACAAAGACTGCAGCAAGACATGATTTTTTCCCCTTGGAAATTTGCAATGTAGTACCTTTAAAGGCAACAGATCCTACTTCTGATTACAACGGAGGGAGTAAGTGCCCACTGAACATGTCAATGATCCATAAGTCTGCACATAAGGAAAACTCTGTGGGAGGTGGGCAGCCTGGGGTTAAGGGAGAGAGAGTGGCCTTTGGAGTTAGAATAAGTTGAGTGGCTCTACCATGTTTTAGCTGTGTGATTCTGGGCAAAACAAATATCTCATAGCTTCAGCTTTCTCACCTTGCAAATGGGGGGTTGTCATAGTACACCTCTCATAGACTAGTACACAAATTGCAACCCATTGCCACTAAATTGATTATGACTTTCAGTAATCCTAAAAGACAGAGTGGGACGACTCATTAGGTATCTCAGGGCTGTACATCTCTATAAGAGCACATAGCCTTATCTTTCTTTAGGCTCCCATGGACTAGTCAATTCTGTGACCCTAAAGGACACACTAGAACCACCCCGGGGGATTTCTAAAGTTGTAAATCTTTACAAGAGAAGAACACGTCATCTTTCTCCCTTGCAGTGGCTAGTAATCTTGAATGATTGCCCTTGTGGTCATCAGTGCAATGTGTAACCCACTATGTCACTGGGTTTGGTAGAAAGGATTAAGTTACCGACTAATATCTGTAAAGTCTCTTAGAGCAGACCAGTGCCTGGGAAGTAGCAACAATCAGTGAATCACAGTTTGCATTATTTGAGCATGCCATCACACAGCTTTGGGATCCACTTCAAATTCCATGCAGAAAATTAAACATAGAATTATCATATGGAAACATATGTCTACACAGAAGTGTATATGTAACTGTTCACAACACTATTGTTCATTGGTTAAAAAGGGGAAATAGCTCAAGTATTTACCAACAGATGAATGGGTAAACAAGATGGGGTGGACTTTATAATGGAATATTATTCAGTTGTAAAAAAGAAATGACACATTTGGTTCATGTTATCATGGATGGACCTTGAAAATATTATGATAAGTAAAATAAACAAGATATTTAGAATGCATAAACGTAGAGCATCAAAATACAAGTCAGGGGCTAGGGATTAAGGGGAAGGTAGCCCTGCTGGTATAGTGGGTTATGTGTTGGGCTGTTAATGGTGAGATTAGCAGCTCAAACCCACTAGGTGCTCCAAGACAGAAAGATAAGGGAATCTTCTCCTAAATCAATATACAAGCTTACAAACCCACTGGCGCAGGCTTACTCTGTCCTATGAGCTGTCATTAGCAGTTGGAATCAACTTGATGATGATGATTTTGGAGGTTTTGGGGAGAGGAGAAATGTGGACTGACTATGGGTATAGGGTTCCTTTTGGAGATGATGAAATGCTTAGGAACAGGACAGAGGTGGTGGTTTCACAGCATTGTGACTATAATGCTATGTTACACGCATATCACGTCAATAAAACAGGAAGGAAGTCTCAGAAAAACTACACTACCCTTTCCCAAAGGGTGGATTTCTGGACAATCTTTATCAGAGTTATCTCGGGAGCTTGTTAAATGTAGCTCAAATGTTAAAATATAGATCCCTACGTGTTATTCTGGACTTAAAGAATGAGCATTTCTAGGGCTTGGGCAGCAAACACTCTGGGTGATTGTGCTTCACATTACAAACCACTCATGCAGGTAATAGGGCCAATTATATTTGGCTTGTTTGCCTCACCAAAAATTATGCTGAATATGGGGAAAAAAACGTGTATAAGTACTTGAGGCAAATGATATTATAGACATTCTAAGTGTTGTTAAATAACACCCTCTAGATCAGTGGTTCTCAATCTGACTTCCTAATGCACACAGTTCCTCATGTTGTGGTGACACCCCAACCATTAAATCATTTTCATGGCTACTTAATAACTGTAATTTTGCTACTGTTAAGAATCGGTAGCCCTTGTGAGGAAGTTGTTCGACTCCCTAAGAGGTTGCGACCCACAGGTTGAAAATCGCTGCGCCAGATGACCAGAAAGGCTAGGGAGTGAAACATTAATTCCAGGTTCAGGGACAATCAGGAAACATGGGGAGTATATGCCACCTTCAGTACTGCTCTCTTCATCCATGTCAGCTTTTACTACTGCTGCTGGGCGACCGTGCATCGGTTCCCCCGTCTGCACAACATAAGGAAATGCTGGCCAGTCCTGCCTGCACCAGCCTCACAGTTGTTTCCCCATTCGAATGCATTGTTGCAGCCACTGTGTCAGTCCATCTCATTGAGGCTTTCCTCAGTTTCACTGCCCCATCCACTGTTCTTGTATAGGGACTGTTCTCTCCGGAAAACATGTCCAAAGTATGCAAAATGAAGTCTTGATACCATTCCCTCCAAGGAGCACTCTGACTGTACTTCTTTCAAGACAGGTTGGTTTGTCTTTTTAGCAGTCCATAGTACTTTCAATATCTTCTCCAGCAACACACTGCCCAACTTTCACATGCAGAGGAGGCAATGGAAAGTAGCAAGACTTGGGTCATACTCACATACATCTTCAAAGTAACCTCCTTGCTTTTCAATGCTCTAAAGTGGTCTTATGCAGCAGATTGACCTACTACAATGCATTTTTTGATATCTTGACTATGACTTCTCTGAGAATTAATTGTGGATCCCAGCAAGACAAAATTCTTGGCAACTTCAACCTTTTCTATGATGCTTATAAGAATTAGCAAAAATGTGTCTTGACTGAATTCCATGAAGATGAAAGAATAATTTTTGAGGAACAATAGGACCCACGGGACTGTGTTAGACACCAGTTATCTATCTAATAAGTCTTTCTTGGGTTCACAGTCTCACTGGAGGAGATCAACAGTAAGCAATTTTTAAAACTGCAAATTGTGCTCACATTCAATTAGTAAAGAAAATACTAACCACAGGTAGGGGAAGAAAGGGTGATTCCCTCTCCCCTTTAAATATGGTATTTCTTTTGAGACTAAGGGACAATCCATTTGGAATTTTCTTCATTTTCCCCCCTCCAAATGGAGCTTATATAGAGATGTAAAACCAAACCCAACCTATGGCTATCAAGCCAATCACAACTCATAGTGAGTCTACATAGGGTTTCCACAGCTGTAAATCTAGTCAATGAAAATACAGCCTCATCTTTCTCTCATGGTACAGCTGATGGATTTGAACATCTGACTTTGGCATTAGCAATCCAATGTTTACCCAACAGTGCCACCAGAAGACAAGCAAAAGCCAAGAAATTACAAGTCAATCAGTACCCAAGAGAAATGCATGGCAGCTCTGAGGGAGAAAGACTGGGCTTTCCATCCCCATAAACAGTTCTAGTCTTAGAAACTCACAGGGGATTTCTCTGAGTCAGTATTGACTTGCTGGCAGTGAGAAAGGATTGCATAGAGGCACTGGTGGCCCAGTGTGGGCTTGTAGACTCTAAGGAAACCACACGTCACTCTGTGGGACAGAAATGAGGCTTTCTACTCCCACAAAGAGTTTCCATTTCAAAAATTCATCTAGGGCAGTTGTACACTTTCCTAGAGGGTTGCTATGAGTTGCCCTTGATGACAGTGCGGATGGGTTGATGGGAAGAGGTTATGTGTCTGAGTGAAGATGATATCAAGAGAAGCCAAATATAGGCTGAATTTGATAGGAATTGGTGTTTGAGTCGTGAACTGGATGATGAGTAAAACACGTGAAGATGATGTGAGGTAGGGGTGGGGGGGCCAGTAAACGGGCAGTTCAGGACAATGCAAAAATGTGTTGTGAGAGTCCCGAAGTTGAAGGCAGCGTGGTGTATTTGAAGATATCAGAATGGCTGGGGGTGGGAGTGGGGTGGTGGTGGTGGTGGTGAAGGCACTAAATGAAAGTGTAGAGGAAGTACAGTCCCCAGATCATTAAGGCCTAGCGTGCTGTGACTTTATTCTGAGGATAGTAGGAAATCACGAAATGTTTTTTAGTCGGGGAAGAAGCAAAATTCATAAGCTACATGTGACGGCTAGGGGAAAAAAATGACAGCAAGTAATGCTGAGTGACCTGACAGAATAGAAGTGTCCCGTTGGATTTTCTTGACCAGAATCTTTACTGAAGTGGATTGCGAGGTCTTTCTTCCATGTAAGGTTTAAGTGGGCTCAAGCCTCCAACCTTTCAGTAGCAACAGAGTGTTTAATGATTTCACCACCTGTTCTCCTTGAGGGGCCGGAAAGCATGACTGAAAACAACATGCATGATATAGGCAAAGGGAAATAGATGCTGGGATGAGAAGGACATCATGGAAGACAAATGCAAGCTGGATCAGAGAAATGGGAGAGAGGTGAATTTAAGAAAATGGGAGAGAGGTAGATTTTGGAGGGAGGGAATCATCTGAGTGGAGTGGAAAGTTTACAATGAACATGCTCACTTGGGAGGATGGAGCACGAGGTAACCACCTTTCTCTCTCTTTAGTGGAAATAATCATTCATTTCATTACTGGTATTTGGATGTTGGAAGACTATAATGACAGTCATCTGGAAAATCACTGGGGAATGAGGGAGTGGGCGAAAGAGGAGATACCAAAGTCACAAATCAAAGGCAATCCAGAGAAAAAGGTGAAAGGGAGAATGGGGTTAGGGATGGCTCAAATATTCTTTGTTTTCCAAATGAAAAAATAAAGCAAAACAAAACAAAGAAAACCTCCTCTACTCGGAAGATGGAAGATATTGAGAAATCCATTCCAAAGGATACAGATCTGCAATGGGGTGAGATCATGAACAGTTGCCTAAGAGTTCCATGAAGATAGACCCAATATCTGTGTGGTTCCCAACATGGTCTCAGCATGTACCATGTTCATTGGTTGTCAAGTGATTGAGTGACAAAATATGAAAGGAATGGTGAATTACCTTCTCTGAAGATAATATGGGTGTAACCAATACTAGAACCAGATATTAGTGTAAATCTAACTGCAAAACAGTCTTGGTGAGATAGTAGGCTGGATTTGTGAACCACAAGATTAGCAATTCGAACTTACCAGTCGCTTTTCAGAAGAAAGATAAGGCTCTCTGCTCCCTTAAAGATTTCAAGGAAACCCAAAGGGGGCAGTTCTACACAGTTCTGTCTCATTGCTGAAACCAGATCGACTCCATGGCAATGAAAAGGAACGGGAAGTGTGAGGGAGTGGAGGGTCCTATGACCACAGCTGGGGGACTTTGGTTCCTGGGTGCCATTGAGTTGATGGGCAGCTCATGTTTTTAGCCAGTTAACGACCTATGCTAGGTACCCTGTTTCCCCCAAAATACTACCTCCTCATAAAATAAGCCCTAGCAAAATTTCTAAGCATTTGCTCAAAATAAGCCCTATCCCGAAAATAAGATCTAGTGATGGTTGTGGCTATGCAGGGTATCTGCACAACTCAAGCATTTTGTCACAGAGTGGTGATGAAGATGGGCAGCCCTTCTCGTGTGCCCCATCGTGACTCTATATATTGCATTAAACAAGCCATTGAAAGGCCATTTTTGCATGGAAATTAATGACTACTTTGAAAATGGAATGATAAGAAGTCAGCGTGGAAACTTTGTGAAGGGTAGTCTGCAAGAGGTTGTGATTTGGGTGAAGAGTTCATGGGATAAAATCACTGACAGTCTTGTTACCAATGCACTCTGAGCAGGTTACATGGATAAGAGGTGCTCATTTAATGAGTGCTGTACTGCTTGACATGAGAGATTTGAACCAATGGTCCTAAAGGAAATAAATTACAAGAAATTCAGGATGGAATTCAGGGTTTGGAGAGTTATGATGATGCTCCAGAAGAAGGTGAATTAACTACCTTTGAATAAATGTAGATTGTTCTATTGTCCTTAAAAAATAGCACATCCCCTGAAAATAAACCCTCAGATATCTTCTTGAGGAAAAATAAATATAAGACCTTATCTTATTTTCGGGGAAACACAATAGACAACACAGCCTGGTTTGCACTGAGTTGCAACCCTACCGAGTCTTTGCTCTTACATCCATTGCCATTTGGATTGATTCTGAATCATAGTGACCCTATATGGGGGTTTCGGAAACCCGGAATTTTTATGAGAGCAGCCAGACTCATCTTTCTCCCACAGAGCAACTGGTGGATTCAAACCATTGGTTTTGTGAGTTAACAGTTCAATGCTTACCCACTATGGGACCAAGACTTACTAGATGGTTTAAAATCAGGAAAGGTATACATCAAGATCATATCCTTTCACCATACTTATTCAATCTGTATGATGAGCAAATAATCTAAGTATCTGGAAAAGATGAAGAACAGGACATCAGAATTGGAAGAAGACTTCTTAGCAACCTGTGATAGGTGGATGGCACAGACTAGTTTACTGAAAAGGAGCAGAGTTTGAAGTATTCAATTAAACATGATAGACTCCTCTTTTAATTGATAACACCTGACAACATGACCAAAGCAAGTGAGTTGGACAATGTTCTGTTGGGATGCATAAGTTTTTCAATGCCCAATTTTGGGAGATAGATTGCCAAGTCTTTCTTCCTTGTTGTCTTAGCCTGGAAACTCTGCTGGAGCCTGTCTATCACTAGTGCTGGTATGTGCAATATTGGTGGCATAGATTGAAGCATCATAGCAACACAGAGGCCCTCACAGTACAACAAATTTACAGGTGGAGGGAGGTTGGGAAGATTAGAGAGTACAATTTATTGTGTATCATCACTTTGGCTTTGCCTGTAGCTCATTATTGTGTTTCTACTGCTGCTGTAATGCAAGCTCCCAAAAATTTAGGGGCTAAAAACAACACAAGTTCATTATAGAGGTTCAAAGTCCCAAATGGGAGCCAGCAGATCAAAAGCAAGTTGTCTATAGGGCTGGGTTCCTTTAGTCAGTTTCTATAAACCACCCACATTCCTTAAGTTGTGGCCATTTATTTTATTTTCAGAATCAGAAATGTTGGATCGAATCTTTCTCAGCTTATATCTTTCTGACACACTCTCTTCTGCCTACCTCTTCCACTTAGAAGGACCCTTGGAATTATATTGGGTACATCTGGTTATTCCAGAATAATCTCCCATCTTGAGGTCATTTCCTTTGCAAATTCATTTTATTGGCAACTCTAATTCCCCCACATCATGTAACCTTCAGATTTATAGGTCCCTGAGATTAGGATATAGACATTATTATAATGAATGTCAATATAATGCTGCAATCCATGAAATTGATCAATATACTACATTGGATAAAGCTCCCTGCTGGCAAGTCCACAGTAGATAGAGATCTTAACAACACTACACTGACTAGACAGTAGAAGTTCTATTGTATAACACTATCAGAACAAGTAGATGGTTGATTAAAATAGGCAATCTATAATTATACAAAATAACACATGCAGTCCTTAAGCATGCTATTTTAATTTGAAATATACAAATGTACATTCATTCACCAACTTGGCTTTTTCTTTGAATGTGGTCACTGCTTTTGGAATTTCATAAACTCTTTCCCACATATACTGCACCCCTAAGGCACTTTATTTGATTTCCAGTTTCAGGTGTCCCCCACCTGCTCTCTCTTTTAAAACAATAGATCAGTTTTTAAAAGCAACACATCGTGAGCTAATCTTTTCTGAGCATCAAACTTTGTTTTCATGGAAGCAGTAGCTTCCTTTGAAGAGTCATATTTTACATATTTGCATTAAATTATCTATTAGAATAGCAAGCAACAATGGGATAAATCAAGCCTAGGAGCAGTAGGGTGCTGCTGCGGGACCAGTCAGTCCTTTGCTCTGCTGTGCCCTGGGTCACTCTAGGACAGAACTGACTCAATGGGACCTCATAGCAACAACAACGAAGAGCAAATTCACTTGACATAAATGGGTTTTGGAACAACCCCATTGTATTCTCGGTAGGCATTCAACTCGACCTATGTGGGAGGGTGCACTAGAGAGTGAGTAACTTACTGCCCACGAACTTTCAGTGTGCCCTGAGCATTGACCCAAACCCACTGCAGTCTTGTTGATTCAGAATCTTAGTGATTTCTGAGGCTGTAAATCTTATCAGAGCTGAAAGCCTCATCTTTCTTGGGCTGAGCAGATGGTGAGCTTGAATTGCTGACCTTCAAGTTAGCAGCCATTTGTGTCACCCACAACATCACCAGGGCTATTTCAGTAGGAATACAGTGCATCAGCTTAATTTACCACGTCACTTGAGTGGAGGTCAGTGAGGACAGCATACACTATATTTAGAAAGAAGTTATGAGCATGACCAATCAATAGATATCAGATAGTTTCAATGTACCTTTGTAATCAACTCATCGTAAAAGCACACCCCCAATTGTATACCATTTGGGATTAATATTATCATTATTAGATGTCATTGAGTGGATTTTGACTCATAGCCACTTCATAGGACAGAGTAAAACTGATCCATGGAGTTTTCTAAGTTGCAATCTATTTTTATAAATATATATTTATTGGGGGCTCTTAGAACATTCAATAGATTGTTCGTATTAAGCATATTTGTACACATATTGCCACATTCATCTACATTATCTACTTGAACCCCTCCAGTATAAGCTCCTCTTCCCCTCTTTCCTCTAGTTCTTTATTATTTTTTGCGGGGGCTTCACTGCTCTCTGGTGGTCATGGGAGCTACCCAGCCTTGCTCCTGGAGAGCTGCTGCTGAATTTGAACCGCCAAGCCTGTGGGTTGCAGTCCCGCGCTCCACCACTATGCCACCGGGGCTCAGCCCCAGTTCTTTATTCTTTTAATTCCAACTCCCCATATTTCCCCTCTCCCATGAACTTCCAATAACTTACAATTTGTTATTACCTCTTCATATCGTACACTGTCTAATGTGTCACTTTACTCACCCCCCCCCTTGTCCGCACCACAGAGGTCACATGTAGATCTGAGAAATTTGTTCCCACTTTCTACTCCACCAACCCTCCACCCTCCCAGTGTCACCACTCCTCACTAGGCTCTAATCCTTATGGTTGCAAATAGCCAGGGCCTTCTTTTTTAAAGTTTCATTGGCACTTCGTCCACATGTCATACAATTCAATAGTTCAATCCCATCAAGAAGAGTTGAACAATTATCACCACAAGCAATTCCAGAACCTTTTCTTCCTTGTACTCATCGTCCTTCCTGTAATTATTTTTTAAATAGTGGCAAAAATGTCCAGGTCCTTCTTCTTTAGAGGCTCTTCCAAGGGGTTTGAACCACCAACTTTTTGTTTATCAGCTAAGTGCTTAACTTTTGTGTCACCATGTCTCCTTAAGATTAATATTAGCTATTATAGCAATATAGTATAGTCTGCAGTAAGCACTAAGTAAATATTAGCTTTCCTGGAATAGGACATGACTAGCAGCACGCATAAAGATTTGAATTATAGTGCTGGCAAAGAATATTGAGGGAACCATGGACTGCCAAAGAACAGACAAATCGGTCTTGGAAAATGTACATCCAGAGTCCTCCGTAGAGGTGAGGATGGTGGGGCTTTTCCTCATGTACCTTTGAGCATGTTATCAGAAGACACCAGTTCCTAGAAAAGGGCATCATGCTTGGTAAAGTAGAGGGGCAGTTAAAAAGAGGAAATCCCTCCACAAGATGGATCGACACAGTGGATACAACAATGGGTTCAAACATAAGAACAATTGTAAGGCTGTGCAGAACCAGGCAGTGTTTTGTTCTATTGCAACTGAGTTGCCATGAGTTGAAGCAGACTTCCTGGAATCTAACATTAACAACAGGCATGGGACACTTCATAAGCATTACCTTATTTAATCCTCACAGCAAGCATATGGGGTAGGAAGTATTTTCCTAGGCTGTATATGTGATAGTCAAAAATTAGAGTTAAGAAACTTGTCAAATGTCATGTCTAATGGTACTCAGTCCAGACAATCGGGCTGTAGGGCCACCAATACTTATCACTATTATACTATCATGTTGTCATCCACCTGGCAAGCGAATCAAGACTCGTACCACATAGTGACACATTTGCAGCTCCCTCCTTCTTCATATATGTAGTTCAATGGTAGAATGTTCCAGAACAGGAGGCCCAATATTTACAGTAGTGTCATGAGCCAGACTTCTCTACTTCCTTACCTCCTCTGGGCAGGTCAGCTGTACCCATGTCAGCTCCATCACCCAAAGTATGAGCCAACAAGACAACCAAGGGATAAAGTAGACCTGGTTAGAACTTTTGAGAGTCGTTATCAGTAGTAAAAAGAGCCCTGGTGGTGTAGTTCATTAAGCATTTGGTTGTTAACCACTAGGTCAGTGGTTTGAGCCCACCAGTTGCTCCTTAGGAAAAAGATGAGGTTATATGATTCCATAAAAGTTGAGTCTCAGAAAACCTAGGGAGCAGTTCTATTCTGTCCTTTAGGGTCACTATGAGTCAGACTCAACCCAATACAAGTGGGGTTGGTTTTGGGGTGTGTTATCGAAAGCACCTATTTTTTTTTACAGTATTAATATTTTACAATGTGCCTATTTACTTTCCCTCTGACTTTCACTGTCAGTGTTATGGTCTGATGGACAACCGCCATTCTCTCTTGGTTCTACTATAGAGACATTGCCTTGTGTGTCTATGAATCACTGCAAGTGATTTGTCTGCCAGGCTTCTGGGGAAGGCAGTGATCAACATCTACCCTCTAAGAAAGTGAAGCCAGTCAGCTAGATCAATTAGCAACTAGACATTGCATTGAAGTTAAAAATGAAAAAGATCAGGGAACAGAAAGAGCATGGAGAAGAGATAGGGAGGAGTTGTCAGAGACCAGTGCTGGTGGCATAGTGGTGATCCATCGGCTGCTAACTACAAAGGCAGCAGTTCAAAACCATCAGCTGTTCTTAGAGAGAAAGGGACTCCTGTAAAGAGCTACAATCGCAGAAACTCACAGGGATAGTTCTAACCTCTTTTATAAGGTCACTAAGCGTCAGTATCAATTAAATGGCAATGAATTGAGAGGGATCATGGAGGGTCTTCTGTCGAGAATGCTTAAGTTCAGAAGACTGGTCAGTGTAGGTTGGCCAGAAACTGAGAGAAGTATTTAAAGCTGGTATCTTCTACCTGTAGTATGTCAAAGACCAAATTTAGGAGCACAGGTGTATCCAAAGCCAGAGACATAAGGTTGCTATGGAGATGCACATCTGACAAAAATATCTCAGGCTGCCTGAGATAATAGCTCAAAGCTTTTCATATTAGGTATGAGCCCCTGGGCCTACAACTCTACCCAGAAAGACTGGGCAGGATGAATCGGATTGTTGAAACAAAGCCACCGAAGGAACTCTCTCCAAAGACAGCCAGGGAAGGGTTAAGTATATCTAAGTACATATCGAAGTCAGCAATAAGAACATTGATGGGTTTCATATGACTAACATATTTCCATTCTTCAATAGACCATATTATTTGGGCATTTGACTATTAACTGCACGGTCAGCAGTTTGAAACAACCAGCTGCCCCTTGAAAAAAAGACTAGGCTTTCTGCTCCTGAAAAGAGTTGCAGTCGGGCTGAACCCCGGTGGCGTAGTGGTTGTGCGCGGGACTGCGGCCCACTGGGACGGAGGTTCAATTCCAGCCGTGGGGCTGGGTCTCCTACTCCCACCACCAGAGAGCAGTGATGCCCCCCCCCCACCACCAAAAAAAAAAAAGAGTTGCAGTCTAGGGCCTGAGCCCCGGTGGCGTAGTGGTTGGGCGCGGAACTGCGGCCCACTGGGATGGAGGTTCAATTCCAGCTCCACAGGAGCAAAGGCTGGGCCGCCTACTCCCACCACCAGAGGGCAGTGATGCCCCCCCAAAAAAAAACATTAAAAAAAAGAGTTGCAGTCTTGGAAATCTCCAGGAGCAGTTATATCCTGTCATCTAGGGTCTCTATGAGTTAGAATCAACTCCATGGCAGTGAATTTGGTTTTTGGGTCTCACATGATTTAAAATAAGCAGAATCACTTCTGCCCATTTCTCATAAAACTGAAGAGATATTAATATGTTTATCTCAAGAACAAGAGTATATGTCTATGTGTGTCATAAGGAAGAACCTTGTCCACGTCATCTCCACTCCAGTCCACTGAGCAAACAGGTCCAAATAGAAGAGTCGGGGTGATGACTGTGAGGGAGGTAAGTGGGACAGACTTCTGAGTTTTAAAGAAAAACACACCTCACTGCTATAAAGTCATAAAGGACAGAGTAGAGCCGCCTCTGTGAGTTTCTGAGACTGTACCTTTTGACAGAAGTGGAGAGACCTGTCTCTCTTCCTCACAGAGGTGGGTGGTTTCAAACTGCTGACCTTGTGGATCTCGCCTAGCGCATACCCACTACACCAAGAAGGCACCTCTGAGAAAGGAGAAAAATAGGGAACCTGAAGAGAAAAGAAATATAGGCTTTTATTTTGCACATGATATCACAAATAATTGCATCTTAGACTTTAGTGTTGAAAAGCAGAAGATATTAGAAGCCATGAGCGTTGCGTTTGAATTTCAGCCTTCCTCACATTTGCTCTGTGATCTTGGGAAAATTATTTCAGCTCTCTGCATTTCACAGTTACCACATATGAAATAGAAATAAATCCAAACGTCCCTACCTATTACAGGCACCTTCTTGGTGTAGTGAGTTACACAAGGTCAGCAGTTGGAAACCAGCGGATAGCTCCATGGAAGAAACATGAGGCTTTCTACTCCTGCAAAGATTCACTGTGGCTGAAAACCACAGGGGAAATTTTACTCTGTCCTACAGGGTGGTTATGAATCAGATCAAATGGATGTCAGTGAGTTTGGTTTAGGCTTTCTTTGACTCCTACCTACTTGACTGCATCAATGAATCGAAGTCATTGCTCTTTTCTCCACCTATGCCATCTGACTTATTTCTTCCACTAAAGGAATCAACCCACTGACTATGAGTCCACTTTGATTCATAGAACCCCTGGAGGACAGAGTCGATCTGGCTCAGTGGGTTTCCCAGGCTGTAAAGCAGACTGCTACATGTGTTTTGCTAAGGGGCTGGTGGGCTCAAACACTTTGGTTAGCAGCCGAGTGCTCTAACCACTGAACAACCAGAATGCCTCCTCCAGGAGTCAGGTACAGTGCAACGTATCCAATCTGGAACTCAGTGAGGCTGCCTTAGTTTTACTGGCCTCATAAATGTTCCACTTCTGACAGGCAGTAATCTTACCACTTTGCTATCCCTGGGAATGGAAATGGCTTGTGTTTCCCTTCTCCGACAGATTTCTCTGCCTTACACAGATTCTGGCTTTTATAGGTTTGACTGTTTATTTTCCACTCATTGAGTTTTGGTTCAACCATGCAATCCAAGGAATCAGAAATGGCTCACTGAGGCATTCTGTCTTTTCTTTCACTCTGTCTTCACCATAAAAGGATGGATGCCCTGGCTACACCTTGGTTCTAAGAGGTGGATGAGAAACACAGGAAACAGAGATATCTCCAACCTAGTGCAGTAATCCCCAGCCTGTCACACATTCAGGACTGAGCACAACCTAGGTCAACAAATGCCCAGCAAACCTACATCCCAATGAGAAACGAGAACTGGTGGACGCAGCCACTGAGTTTTGGAAAGGTTTGTTCTGTGGTGGCAACTCACTCATACACTACCTACCAGCAGTGGTTGAGGTCTCACAGGGGGCAATACACAAAGGGACTTCAAACATATTTGTGGGCACAAGTGGAATGAAAATGTAGGGAATCTTTGTATAGGGTTGCGGTGGGTTTGGTGGGCTTGATGGTTGTGGGTGGATATTTGGTTTAGATGGGTAATCTGTGACGTGGACAAAATCAGTACAAAAATTTTTGAAGTAGATTGAGAGTGGCTAAAATGGAATACAGCGACACCAAGGAGCAGATGCTGTTGGGAAAAATGTTACCCATAGACTTGCTCGACACCGTACAGTGGCAGGCAGTAAATCAAAGCCTGCCTGCCTATCCCTATCAGTGGAAGTCCCAGCCCACACATGGGGTCATTCTGTGTGGGGCAGTCCTGTGGAAAGAGCATCACGTCCTGTGTCCAATTCCCAGTGTAGAAGCAGGCCATTGCAGTGTCTTTCAAAGCTGCCCTGTCCATGGTAACACGTGCTCTGATTCTCTGTGCAGTGTCTACACAGTCTGCCCAGCCACATGCAGGTTGGTGCTTTTCCCTCCACTGCCACGCCTCTGCTCCCCATGTACTTCTCACCCTGCTCCTGGCTGCTCCCTTAACTTCGGCGCTTCTCTGCTCATGTCTCTTGCATGCCCCAACATGAGATGAGATGTTAAGTTTTGTTAGTAGGACTTTTTTATGGCTATGAATTCAGTTGTTGTCCCGAAACCTGCCTTCTAGTTACTCCATCACAGTCTACAATGTTTCATTAGGTGTTCAGTCAGGGCAAGGCAGGTTCCTCAGGTGACATCATGTGTTGTCAGCTATTCCCATTAGGAAGTCGACCTCTCTTGGGAAGTCTGGGAAGAGAAAACTGGTAATGAAGTTTTCCTGTAAACCTTCTAACGATGCTACAACATACCAGAATGTTCCAGGGAACTGATAGAGAGGTCTGCCGGCCCCAACCCCAACTACGTGGACACCCACTCCCCTCTCCAAAGAATGCACTTCAGCAGATAGCACGGGGGAAAGGGGCGCATTAGTTTAGAGCACACGGGAGAAACGAAAGGGCATGGAGATGGGGAAGAGGACCTCCTGGTCGACCAAGTCCCGAGGATGATGTTCCTGGTCTGAGCAGACAACGCTCAGGGAGGACTGGAGGACTGAACCCACCATCCCTCCCTGAACCATGGTGCAATGGGGGACAGCACTGGAGACACAGTGCAAGAACAGTGCATGGTCTGGCCCCATCTGGCACTGAGGGGAAGCAGCAGAGCAGCAGGGAGAGCTCAGTGAGGAAATCCCCAGGGAATACCAAACATAGACTTGGGAGACAGAGTGTGGCACCCCATCAGACTCGACAAGACAACACACAGAAAGGACAACATGCAGACCTTGACCTTTTTATAGGTTTTTCATTTTTGTCAGTGACTTTCTTTTTGTTATTTTGTGTTGTTTTTGGTGGTTGTTATTGTTGGTTTTTACTTCTTTTGCTGTTTTATTTGGCTTTGCCAGGTTTTTGCACTTATTAATGAATCAGAATGTCTATCTAGATAAGATAGGCAGAATTAATAATTCAGAGGTGAAAAGAATGGGACCAATAGTTCTGAGGGGATATGGGAGAAGGGGAGGTAGGAGAAAGGAACGGGGGTACCAATCCAGGGACAAGGGAACAAGTGAAGTAGAATCAATGGAAGGAAGGTCGTAGGATGCCTAGTGGGGCTTAATCAACATCAATGTAGCAGCAAAGAATTACTAAACCCAAATGAAGGCAGAACATGATGGTGGGACAAGAAGAAAATAAAAGGAAATATAGGAAAGAACCAGGAGGTGAAGGACATTTATAGAGGCCTAAATACAGGGATATATAAATGTAAATACATATATAACAAGAGGGGAATAGAATTCTGTACTCATATCTATATGTTAAGAATTAAGGTTGCAGATGGACATCAAGCATCTACTCAAGTACTCCCTTAACACAAGAACACTTTGAACTAATAACCTGCCAATCTTTGATACTCACCTTCCCGACATGAACACCGAAGACAAAATGGATGCATAAGCAAATGTGGTGAAGAAAGTTCCTGGCTGGTGCCTGGTTATCAAAAGATATAACGTCTGGAATCTTGACTTGAAGATAAGGCTTGAAGATAAACAAGCAGCCATCTAGCTGAGAAACAACCAAGACCACATGGTGGAAGCACACCAGCCTGTGTGATCAGGAGGGGTCGATGAGATCAGGTATCAGGTATCTAAAACCCAGAACAAAACCATACCCAAGGTGAATGGGGGGCAACTTGAAGGGAAGACCCAATGCCCATCTGTAGACAATTGGATATCATAGATGGGGTCACAGGGAAGAGATGAGCCAGTCAGCATTCAGGAAAGCACTGATGAAACATATAATTTTCCTCTAGTTCTTTGGTACTTCCTTCTCCCCGCCCCCACTATCATGACCTCAATTCTACCTTAGGTTAGATAGTGGTTAGGTTAGGTTAGGTTTACAATCAGGTTAGACCAGACCATGCACACTGCTACAGATAAGAGCCCACAACACAGGGAATCTGCGATAGATAAACACCTCAGGGCCAACAAGGAGAGTAGAGATACCAGGAGGTTTAGGGGAAGGTGGGGGGAGAATGAGGGAATTGATCATAAGGATCAATCTAGAATTCACTCCCAGGGGAATGCATTATGGAAAAATAGATGAGAGGTGATGGAGGATGGTGCAAGATATGGAAATAAAAATCTAAACTTATCAAGAGTTCATGAAGGAGTGAGGGAGGGAGAAAAAATGGGGAGCTGATATCAGGGGCTCAAGTGGAAAGAGAATGCTTTGAAAAAGACGGTGGCATATGTGAAAATGTGTTTGACACACTGGATGAATATATGGATTATGACAAGAGATGTAAGATCACCCAATAAAATTATTTAAAAAAACCTTTCTGATTATGCCACCTCCTAGAGTACCTGAGAGTGCTTCTTGACAACTTCTAAGTATTTACCAGTAAAATGGATGGTTCTTGGGTGGCTATGTAACCTGAAGGCCTGGAATGCAAGGGGAAATGGAATTTGATCTTGTTTTGATACTGCAGGTTTTAGTGGAATTTTCCACAAGAAAATCTCCAAGGTTCTACTCCAATGACTTCTTGCTGAAGCCACTGCTACCCTTGAGTCCTTGTTCAGGTATTTGAGGATGGTGAGTGAAAAGCAAAAGAGGGAAATGGAAATGAGACGACTTAGGGAGAAGCCCTTTTGATGTATTCCCCTGAAGCCAGACATGATGCCAACAGCTCATCCCTGTACTTCTTCAAGCACTCATTGTGTTCATTGAACCAGCCATAACATTCACTGGTGCTGGTGGAGTCCTGTGGCTTGTGGCTGCCAGGCTTTCTGGGCAATAATCCTGTCTACAATCTTTTCTAAGCAACTGTCTCTGAGAGTTCCAAAGGCTAAACACAGGAAAACCACACCAACCACAGGCCTCATTAACCAATAAACCCTTGATAGAAAGCAGGATCTCACACAGTTGTTTCTGGTACAGAACTCCTCCACGAGAAGGGGGTGGGGTGGATTGAAGTCTAAAATCCCACTAGGCTGAATAAAGATGTCCTATCTTTCACAATTCACTTCTGTCTTTGGGCCAGACCAGTCTCTCTACCACCGGAATAGATCTCAGACGGGATATTTGGAAGACCTTGGCAAGAAAAGTATAAGTAAATGTATGATCACAGGCAAGGCTATTTGGAGAAATAATATTAACTGGGCTCAGTGGGATAGAGTAAATTATTTATGTTCCACAGGATTCGAGGAAGACTTGGCCATTTAAGAGAGGGAGGAATGGCCAGCTGGTGTTCCAGCTACAAGTGACCCGCTTACATGTCACACGCCACGGGTTGCACCTCAGCCAAAATTACAAATTGCAAGTAGATACAACCCCAGAAAGTTTCACTTTGGGGTTGATACAGGAAAAACAAGAAAAAACAGCTCGTTGTCAGCTGGGGTTACTTGTAGTTCTTATTTTATTCCACTATCCATGAGAAGTTCTGTCCTTTAGAGGGGGTGAAGCAACAAATAGTTCCCTTTGTGTTTCCCTTTAACACCCATCTCTCCTCTCCTGGGCCCGGACAAGGGAGCATTGAGAGTAGCAGAATTCTATTACTGCCCGATCACCTAGTTGCTTCAGGGATAACCAAGAATACCTGAACACTAATGAACTGTTTTCCCATTCCTGTCACCACAAAATGTGAGGGGGCTTCAAAAGGTTCATGGAAAACTTTCATTATCTTTTATTTCCATTCCTCTGTGAGCTTTGTCAAGCCCCCCTATAGCTATCTTCTGATCAAATTCCTCATTATGATCTCACCAAGTCCAATGCTTGTAACTTTCCTCATCCATCAGCTTCACCTCCCATCAGTTCTTCAGATTTATTTTTTCTTCTGCATCTCTTGATTTGTCATCATCTGCTCCCCTTCCACTGCTCTGCCTTCAGCTAGGTTTACTTCCTTCAGGTTTTGCTTACTGAAAACTCCCTGTAAGCTTTCTGGCCTCCAGATGCTTCTTTGTGTCGCAATTAGGCAATTCTGACTCTCACTCAGCTCACCAGGCCAACTTCCTACTGATCTGGAACACCAATTCCCACCCTTCAGACTTTGGTCAAATCATTTCCTTTGCTTGAAGTGCTCCCAAATGACCTTGTCCATGTCCTATTACTCCATGTCTGTATAGCCAGCTTCCACTTTCTACCATCTCATGTATGTGTCCATGATGAAATGAGTGAATGGAAATGTAATCAAAAACCATCAAATGAACCCAACAATAGTAACAAAAGCAGGACCAGCAGGGATTTCACTCTCCCCTTACTATTTCAATAGAACCACTTGAATTCCAAATGATACGCTCAACCTCTGTCTGCTGGTGACTCTCAGCTTGGACTGCACATTGAAATCACCCAGAATTTTCAAAATTCCACATGCCCAGATTGTATGCCAGACCAATTGCACAGAAATCTCTGGCAGTGGTGAGTTCCAGGTAGCAGTATTTTTTTATAGTCTTCCTAGCAATTCTTAGGTTGACCCATCAATCTAGAAAATCCAAGAATCTTCCTGCCAGCTTTGTCCCACCATTGTTTTTCTCACCCATCCCACCTTCGACAGTTGTTTAAATGCTCTGCTCCATGGATGCCATTCCCCGATTCCAAAGCTGCTCATGACAGGGAGAGACATCGGAGGAGACTCCCAAAATTCTGTTATATTTTCATTCCATTTTCCCCATGAATCATTGGAAATTTTCTTGAATATGAAATGGGTAAATAAGTTAAGAATGGATAGCGCATGCTTAAATAGAATTGGAATATGCTTACTAATTTTGTTTCTTTCCTTAACTTAATGAGGCAAGGTGTGCTTCAGGGTTACAGTGGTTCATCATATTTATTCACGTTATATGCTGATAAAATAATGTAAGCAGTTAGACTACATGTAGAAGAAGGTGACATCAGGGTTGGAAGAAGACTCACATTTAATCTGGTGATGTGCTGATGACACAACCTTGCTTGGGGAATGGGAAAGGGTTTGAAGAGCTTGCTGATGAAAATCAAAGACTGCAGTCTTCAGGATGGATTGCAACTCAAAGTGAGTGTTCTTCCAAGATCATTTTTTGGGGGGGTCTTACAGCTCTTATCATGCATCAATTGTATCAAGCATATTTGTAGGCTGACTTTACAATAAGATTTAGTGCTGTGATTCAAGTTTATTAGTTGTTGGCAGCATTTGGTTCCTTGTAGGACTGAAATTCTTATTTCCTTACTGTTTTCCAGCTGTGGAAGGGATGGGGGTAGTTTTGTCTCAGGCACGTGACCCTCTCACATAGATCAGCCTTTTCTTCAAGACCAGATCGAGATCACTATATAATACAGTCAAAGAAGTAATTATACCATTACCCTTGCCTTATGATATAATCTAACCTTAGGACACGCACAAGTTGAGTCCACACTCAAAGCTCATTGTCATTGAGTGGATACCAGCTTATAGTGACCCTATAGGGCAGGGTAGAACTGCCTTTGTGAGTTTGCAAGAATGTAGCTCTTTACGGGAGTGAAGCAGTTGGTGCTTTCTAACTACTGACCCTGAGTATCAAAGCACAATACGTAGTCACTACACCACCAGGGCTCCTTCCACACTCATGAGGAGAGGATTTATAAGTGTTTATTGGCAGGGAGTCCCTGGATGGTGCATATGGTTAAGCTTCAGAATACTATGTGAAAGGATGGTCGTTCAAACCCACCTGGAGGGTCTCGGAAGAAAAGCCTGATGACCTGCTTCTGAAAAATTCCAGCAGTGAAAACTCAGTGTGGCAGTCATGTGCTTATGTTAATTTCTATGATTGAGATGTAGGGGTGGAGTCTAGCCTGTTAATCTGGAGATAGCCATTGAGTAGTCAATGAGGCCTCTGTGTGGGCATGGCTTTCTCCTGAGACTTCTGGGAAATCTCGTGATATTTCCCTCATGGAGATGAGACGCTATCTCTCTAGTTGTTGGGAGTTAGTCTCAGAGACAAGAAATTATGGACAAGACAAGATGGCAGTGTGTGAGCTGCTGCAGAAGCCAGAGGAGAAGCCACAAAGCTTTGCCTTGTTGGAGCCAGACCTCTGAAGCTGGACAGGCCATGTGGAGACCCTTGCCAGCAATGAGTTGCTTCTGCCACTACAGGATGCTGTTGATGAACCCTGAGCCCTGGAAGCCAGGAGCCATGGGGAGACCCCTGCCAGCGCCAGGATTCTGCACCCACTGACCTGTGACTTTGTAAGTTGGAAGGAGACATTGTAGACTGGTATCGGGCATATGGGCTAATATCGGACTTATGACTTTGAACTGGACTGGGTTGGGATGCTTTCTCAGTGTTGCATTCCTTTTGTATATAAACCCTTTCCTTATATCCATATGCATGTCTATGAAATTTGTTTCTCTAGTCTACCCGGACTAACACACCCAGTGAGGGTGAGACAGTTCTGTTCTGAAGAACACGAGGTCACCATGAGTCGTGAGTGGGAGAAGAAAGTAATTGTTGTTGTTGTTTTCATATAGGCAGGGAGTAGGAATTTGGTCTACCACAAGATAGAATACACAAGCACACACATACATGTGGGGCTTCAAAAAGTTCTTGGAAAATGGAATTTTAACTAATGAAAAAACTATACCATGCTTGATGGTCTCCACAGCTTCATCTTTCTGGGTAACACATCTAAAATGCATGAGATGAAATCTGGCATTCCATGCCTCTGTACTTCTTCCAAGACATATTGTGTATTCTTTTGGCAGTCCTTGGTACTTTCAATAAAATTCATAGCTTGCTACAAAATGCCATAAAATACATTAACGAATTCTGTAATCCTTTCTCTGATCATCTACTTTTCACAAGATCGTCCCTTATCGTTCCTACCTAAGCAAGAAAGCTGAAGGGGTCAGTGCAATTCCAAGTAGGATTCATGTAGGAATTAATATTTCACACTCTTGTTTGAACCTTTGGTAAGCAATTGTGGCATACAATGATAATTGTAAAAACTACTTCAGCAAAATATAGTACACTTCAATATGCTATATTGAAATTCCTATGAATGCCATCTTCCTCATAATCCACATCAATATATTAACAAGAAACTTTCAGAAAAATCAAGCTGTACTCAGAGAATGGAGAAGAATGCAAATGTTGCTGATGATTTGAGCTAGATGTTGGTCTGGTTTCCTTGTTGACCACATCTCTTGAGGCTCTAATGCTGAAAGAGGTGCATTGAAAACTTCAACTATTGTGAGTATAATCAATTTCTCCCTTCAATAGATCAGTATTTGCTTTTAATGTGTGTGCTATGTTTCCCAAGGCATATATATGATTATTAAATATTCTTGATAAATTGAATTTTATCACTGTCTAATATGTATTTTTATCTCTTAACATGTTTTGTATTAAAGCCTACTTTGTCTGAAAAAAAAGAAAAATTCACAAACCAAAAACAATAACAAAAACAAAACATAGTTATATCTTTATCTATCTGTCTCTCTATGGGTTAAAAATTATTGTGATTAGATTAGTTTTCCACCCAACAGTCTTACATATTTTTTCTTCTTATTTATTATAATCTCTACAATGTAACATTACTCATTCCACTTTCTCCCCGTGCTTCCCGTTTTCATGCTTTTTCCTTCCCTACCCTTCATGGACTTTCTCCTTGGATAAATACTAGTCTTTGAATTTCAAATAGCTGACTATTCTAAGGTGGCTACACTTCAGCAGGTCTATAGTTCACAGACCTGTCTATTGTTTGGCTGTTCCAGATCTAAAGGGTAACTCAGGGCCATAATCTTGAGGGTTCCACAACATCTCTAGCCAATCATTAAGTCTGACCTTTTCTGTGATTTTGAACTCTTTGAAGTTCCCTTGTATACATGCACATGTATGCACACACACATTTCAAAAAGTTTATGGGAAAATGAAAGTAAAGGATAATGGACTTTTCCTCCCACAAACTTTTTGAAGCGTCCTTCTATATAAAATCCTGGTATGGTAGAGTCCATATATTAAGAAGTTAACACTAATTATCTAAAGGTAGTCTTCTTTTAAAGATGATTGCGTTTTATTCAATTAAAAAACAGCAACACATATTGGACCAAAGTAAGGAAGGAAAGAAGACCATTCTGTAGCTTACTAAATCAATCATAAATTCATCCTTTCAAAATGGTACCTCCCACGATACCCCTCACTGACCCATAGTACTATGGGTGACAACCCTGGAAACACAGTGTGGGAATTGTGCTCCATCTGTTCCTACCACACTGGGAGGAAACACTAAGGGTATGCAAAAAAGCAGCAAGGAGAGCAAAGCAATTAAGTCCCTGAGAAATACTAAAATAGGCTTTGGGGTCAGGACATGTCATCCTCATCAGAATCAACTGGAAAACACCCTTGAAGCTCAACAGACAGACTGGGGACTATGTATAGGCTTTCTTTTATTGCTTTTGGGTTTTTCCGCTCTTGTTGTTGTTCCTGTTTTGTGTTTTATTTTGTTATGTTTTTCTTTGTCTTGTCTTTGTGCTCATTTTTGTCACTGTATGTCTATCTAGATAAGATAGGTGGGGAAAACAATCTGGAGGAGGGAACAATGGGATCAATAGTTACAGGGACACAGAAAAAGGTGAGGCAGGGAAAGAATGGGGGAGGGTGCCAACAAATGCAGAGACAAGGGAACAACGAATGATCTAAAATAGATAGCAAGAAAGGCATAGGATATCTTGTGGGGCTTGATCAAAGGAAATTTAGCGCAGAGGAATTACTGAAACCTGAACAGGTTCACAGAAGACAAAATGTGTGCATAAGCAAGTGTGGTAAAGTAAGCTGATGGTGCCTGACTATCATAATATATAGTATCTGAGGCGAAGATAAACAAGCAGCCATCTAACTGAGAGCAGTCAAGCTCAGAGATGTGGAAGGTATCAAGTATCAAGCATCAAAGACCAAAAAAATAATCATATCTTTGTGAATGAGGGTAAGGGTGGAGTGGAGACCCAAAGCCCATCTGTAGACATTGGACATCCCCTTATAGAAGGGCCACAAGGAAGAGATGAACTAGTCAGGGTACAGTATAGCACTGATGAAACACACAACTTTCCTCTAATTCTTTAATGCTCCTCCCCCCACTGTCATGACCTCAATTCTACCTTCCAAATCCTGCTAGTTCAGAGCATTTATACTCATACAGACAAGATCTCACAACACGGGAACTCCAGGACAGATAAACTCCTCAGAACCAATAATGAGAGTAGTGATACCAGGAGGGTAAGGGTAAGGTTGGGGGAGAAAGGAGGCACTGATAGCAATGATCAACATATAGCTGACATATAACTGGACAATAGAAAAGTGGGTAAAGGGAGACAGTGGTCAGTGTAAGACATGAAAAAAATAATGTATAAATTATCAAAGGTTCATGAGAGAGGGAAGGGGGAGGGGATGGGGGAAATGTCTTGATACCAATCACTCAAGTAGAAAGAAAATGTTTTGAAAATGATGACAAAATGTGTACAAATGTGCTTGACACAGTGGATGGATGGATTGTGATAAGAGCTATAGAAGTCCTCAATAAAATGATTTAAAAGACAAAGCAACAACAAAAAACAGGTCCTCCATAACACACTGTCACTACATTCCAGGATTTTTCCCCAAATATTCCCTTCCACTGATCCCATATTCAATTCACATGAAGTAAGTTAGGCATACAGTTACCATATGCTTTTTTGTACCCATATGGCAAAAGTATATGATTTGTTTCCCTTCTACTACTTCCTTTTTGTCAAGGTCCTACCCATCCTCCAAGGCCTTTTGGAGGAAAACAAAACCCTCTGTGAATCTTTACGTAATCCTGTCAGTCATGCAGTGTCTCCTCTTTGAAATCCCTAAGCAAGAGAATCTAGGTGCTGTGATTCCAAACTCTAGGGTCCTATTATATAGGATCTATGCCTACCACTTGCTATTTTCTAGCTTGACAATATAATGTAGATTGCTTAAACTTTAAGCCTCTGTTACTTCTTTGAAAGGTTGGAGATACAACAGTATCTGTCTCATAGAGTTATGGTCAGGATTAAATAAAATCATGGCTATAAAACCTTTTCAACAATGCCTGATTTGGATCTAATCTGTCCTTAATAAATGGCAATTGTGATACTCATCAACTTCTGTCTTAGATTTAGGTAGGCAGGTGACTTATTTTTCTGTCAAATGATAGCCATGATAAGCAATCACTATATTTGATTAATCTCTGTAGTGCTTGGTACACAGTGGGCAGATGACACAATTGTTGTCTTTGTATTTGCTTCCTCCTTACTTCCCCAAGAGCCAGAGTGTTCTATATGTGGGGGAAATGTGCTAGTTAAGAGTTGGTTTGAAGCTTAGGATGACTGGATTTCCACTTGCTGCTGCTGTATGTCCTTTGTCAAGTTTCTTTTCTTTCACATTTCAAGGTCTCAGTTTCCTCATACATAAAGGAAGATGAACAACAGCACCCACATTTTGGGGATTTTTCTAAGAAATAGAGAAAACCACCTGGCATGGTGTCTAATACCTAGTAAGTCCTCGGGAAATCTTCATTGCTCAGGTATAAGCAAGGTGGATGTCTGTCTTTTTGTTATTGGAAATGTCACTTTTCCTCCCTTCATTTGACTGCTATTATAACTACAATTAGAATGTCACTTCTTTCAGCTCTTCCCAGCACTTTCTTTTGTAATCAGTTACAGGGAAGCAAACAGGCTATTTTGTCTCCTTGGTGTGGTTGGTAGCATCTAAGGAGACATGAAAATACTATCACAGACATGACAATACTATCAGGTACTGTGTGCCAGGTACTGTGTGTATGGGTCTCCTGTAAGCCAGTGAAGTTGTTCAGAAGAGATGAGGTACTTGGGAGTAGTAAAGGTGGAGGCTGGATCTTATAATCCAAGGGAACTAGTAGAGTGATGAGTTAAGTTTCCTAAAGCGGCTGAAACAAAGTCCAACCAATTAGGTGGCTTAAAGCAACAGAAAGACTTATCTTCTCTAACAACTCTAGAGGCTTAGAAGCTTGAATTTATGTCAGCAGAGTCATGGTCTCTCCAAAGGTTCTAGGGGAAGATTCTTTTGTGGCTCTCTCAGCCTCTGAATTGTAGATGCATCTTCATCTGGCAGTTCTTCTCTGTATCTTCTCCTTTCTAAAGATTGGATTAGGACACACTCTGTTTGCTATGACCAGTATGTTAACTGATAGCATTTTCAAAATGGCCCTGCCTCCAAATAAGATCATGTACCTAATTAGGCACCAGAAAAATGGCACAAGGCCCCCTCTGACCCATTCTGGTCACACAAAGGAGAAAGAGACTCCAACTCTCCATCTGTCCAAGAATGATGAAGCAGAGGTCAGACAGGCCTTCACCTTCCATCCTTCTTGATCCTGTTTTAATATCAACTGGTCCTCCCTTGACACTCTACTTCTCCAGTGGGTTCATTAATCCATTGCAATGATCACACAGAACTCATGGCCACACTCATGATTAAGGACTTTATTAGAGAAGCTAACAAGTCAGAAAATGGCAAGGATACACTTCTTTTGTCTGTAGCACCTCTTCTCAGCAATAATGGTGGGCATGTCCCTCTCTGGTCCTTGGTCTCTTAGCCATGTGGCCCATGAACCGCTTTGCTTCCCAAGCTCAGCCCTGCTCCTCTCTTCTGTTTCATGATCTTGGCCCTGCTCCTCTGCTCTGTCCAATGGTCTCGGTGCTACAGCCAGTGGTATTTCTGTTGCTTATGCCATTTCAGGCAGAGATCTCTCACTTTCTAGCTTTCTTCCTGCTGGTTTCAGGATTCCTCTTCCTGTTTTTGAGATAGCGCATTCGTTTATTCAACCAATCCTCAAGTTAGAGGAAAGGTTAAAATTGTGAAAGATTTTTGTCTTGCTTGGATCCACAAGCAATACTCATGGAAGTAGCAGTCAAGAGATCCAAAGGTGTTTTGCATTAGATAAATCTCCTGCGCAAGACCTCCTTTAAAGGTTTGAAAAGCAAGGATTTTACTTTGAGGAGTAAGGTGGGTCTGACTTACATCATGGTATTTTCAATTGCTTGATGTGCAAGTTAGACATTGAAAACTGAAGAAGAATTGATATGTTTGAATTGTAATGTTGAAGAAGCATAAAGTCCATGAGGGCACCAAGGACTAATAAAAGGACAAACGATCTTGGAAGAAGTACAACAGGAGTGCTCGTTGGAGGTAAGGATAGCGAGACTTCATCATACATGCTTTGGGCATATTGTTTGGAGAAACAGTCCACGGAGAAAGGCATTATGTTTGGTAACAGAGATGACAGTGGAAAGAGGAAGGCCTGAGAAGAGATACATTGACACCATAGCTGCAACAGTAGGCTCATACATAGGAACCTGCTCACGCAGGATCAGGCAGTGTTTTGTTCTGTTGTACATATGGTCACTATGGGACAGAACCAAGTCAACAGCACTTAACAACAACAATGACAACAACATCTCCTTTGCATGCTCCCAACCAGTGACTGAGTGAGAGTTACAAAGACTTTAGATAGAAGAGACACACAAAGTAATTTCACTTCACTGTGCAGGGGTTAAACATTTCAACTTAAGTATTTGGGGGAGTACAAGTTAATCCATAAAGAGTGTGAACACTGGAAATGAAATCTCTAAATCAAAATCCAAAGAAGATCACACATGACTGCAGAAGGAAGCCAACTATGTGTGTTTGAGCTTAGTGTGAGAATACAAATGAGTGGATCTTTGAAGTTCAAGCCCCAAACATGACCTTTGCAGTGGAAAATTCCCCAGCCGGAGTCATCAACACTAAGTAGCAAGCAAATGCTCCCTTAAACAAGGCAATGCCATCAATAATACCTCCCAAGCCACTTCTCCCAAACATTGGGTTCCTCCTATTTGGGATCTTTGTAATGATATATGTGGGGAAATTTACCAAGTGAGGAGATTTCTTTTGTGCTATCTGAAGAATTGACTTGATAATAACAAAAATAATAACAACTATTCTTTATGACAAATTTCTCCTCCAATTATGTCAGTCAGCTACTGAGAGGCAAAGAAAAGAGTAGCGTTTTTCAGACCTGTGCTTAAAAGAAACCTAACACTATATTCATTGTTTAGTTCTCTGCCCTTGCACAGGAAAACACACTAAAATGATCAACCCCTGCCAAATTTCCTGGGAAATTAAGGTTGTTTTGAGATCCCACTAAGTGACATACTGAATCACCATTCAGTGAGTAATTAAGGCCATGTGACATTCTGGACCTGGATTCTGAGTCATAAATTCTCATTTTCTTTGTCTATATAATGATAGATTGCTACATCGTTGAAAAATACCACCTTATGTTCCAAAGAAATAGCTATGATATTAAGAGTCTATTTAGTATCTATTATGAGTCAGATGGTGAAGACCTGGTGGTACCGTGATTAAAATATTTGCTGTGAACCAAAAGGGTACTAATACCCACTGTGGGAGGAAGATGTGACAGCCTACTGTAAATAGTTATGGTTTTGAAAACCCATATGGACAGTTCTACTCTGTCCTATGGGGTCACTATGAAGCAGAACTAATTCAGTTGTAGCGACTTGATTTATGTCCCAGGGCTTTGCATGTGTGATCTCAATGAAGCCCCACAGCAAGTTGAAAGATCTAGATACTCTTTATTTTTTAAAGAGTTTTATTGGCACATTATCCATATATTACAGTTCAATCATAACAAGTTGTACAATCATTACCACGATCAATTTTCTTTTCTAGACTCATTGTCATTCATGCAAGTTTTGTTAACTGTGCCCAAAAGAGACACAACAAAACTTTCTCCAATTCAACAGCTTCTAGTTGTATAATTCAGTCACAATTCGTGTCGCACAACCAATATTGATATCCTTTTTCAAATTATTCTACCATCAGTAACATATATTCAATGCCCCCTAAGGAAAATTCTTCCTCCTTTACCCATGGTTTCTTTCTTTCTTTATAGTAGTTTTTCTTGATGTAATATTCATATATTATACTTACATAGATAAGTAGCTTTTAAGAAGAGTTGTATATACATCATTAAAATCAGTCTACTGCTTCTTCCTCCCTTCCACAGTCATCATCTGCTTCCCAACTCCCTTCACCCTCCCTCCCTACTTCCCTATCTGCCCCAAACCATTGCAGCACTAGCCCCTTGTAGAGAATGAGAACATTTTAGGATCAAAAAATGGCAGGGTAAGTAACATGACCATCTCCTTTTGCAGAACCTTGGGTAAACTCAAGAGCTGAACACTTTGTTCAGACTACCCCAAAACATTGTTATCCTATTCCTAAAACAAGTGGCTCTTTTTATTTTTATTTACTTAAAAAATACAAACCATTTTATGAGGGCACAATCCAGAAATCGTACAGTTCAATAGTTCAGTCATATCCAGAAGTGATGTACAAACACTACCACAATCAGTGTTAGAACATTCTCTTCCTTCTTGAACTGAGCACTCATTTCCACCCCATCTCCCCTGCCAGACCCCCCAGGAACCCTTAATCCATTTCCTGTCTCTGAAACCCATCTTGGGTTTCATACACTGAAAAACAGCACAACAGAGCGTCACGAAGGCTACCACTGGTAACAAAATCCAATAAAGATAGCCTAAGTTGGAAATGAAACATAATATTTAAAATGAGAGCAAACTAAAAATGTGCCCAAAGGGATACCAAACGATAAGGTACTGGGATTTAACCTAGTCACACCCATCAGAATCAACAAGGGGCCTTTTAAAAAAGACACTGCTTGAGAAGTGATTGTTGTTAGACTGATGGGTGGCATGGGGAAGCCTGTCACTGGGAGAGCATTAGAACACTAAGAGCTCCAGCTTCTAACTTGCTGGGTCCCCTCAGACAAATTCCCTTGCCTGCTTGGGGTTCTGTTTTCTCATCTATAACATGAAAGGGCTGGACTAGATTAATGACTTGTGTTAATGGAAAGGTCTGGAATCTTTGTTCAAGCAAGAGCTTATAGAAAGCCCAAACAGTGCCACTGGTTAAAGGGAGTGAAGAGCAGAAGGCAGCCTTTGAGGCTCAAGAGGTCACAGTTTGAAAACAGACTAATGAATAACTATAGATCCTTCCCAGTGCAAACATTCTACCACTCTTAAGCTGGACAAGGTACCCTTAGAGTCTGCAGTAGATTTCTTCCTTAGCCAAGGAGATAATGGAATATCTTCCAAGGTAGGCCTTGCCCGTCTCATATTTCTACTCGAGTACCTAGCTCAGTGCTCCACATATAATAGGTGTTCAGTCAATATGTGTTGCCTGTTTATTGGCTCCTAGAGAACATCTACACTGGGACAGTTTCTCAAGATGAACATCTTCCTTTGGCCAGAGGGTGGCCCTCTAAAGTTTTAGGAAGGGAGAAGTCTTACAGAGGCTCTTTCTAATACTTTCAGTAGTAAAGTATTTCTAATACTTTCAGGCTGACCATTGTAGGATCTGACATCCTTGATTGCAGGCAACAGCAGGATACAGCACTTTACAGTTGGAGCACTTAAGAAAACCTTTAAAATCTACTGTGACAATGGTACACAAAGTGACAAGAATGTATTCGACGTGTGCTTCCAAGAAAAAAGAGGGCTTGGGAAGAAAGTAGAGACTTTTTAAGAGAGATCTTTTGTGGGGAGAAAGAGTGTTTGATACTAATTTGCTGTCTGAAAGGTGTTCCGCTGGTAGAAGTCAAGGTCTGAAGGAGGGTCATGCTTGAGAAATGAGAACAAGATAAGAAAACCCAACATACAGAGGCAGAAAGAATTGTCACACATTTGTTCAATAGAGTTTAGTGATATACTTACTGATTTTCTAATACTGCTCTATTGCCCTGTCTGATTGGTGGACAGGCAGCTCTTGTGCTTGAAATTTAAACTATGGGTAAGATACAAAGACTTAAGGTGGGATTGTCCATTTGTATGATTTGGTGAATGTGAAATTTGGTTCCTGGGCTGTCATGCCTGGAGGAACTAGCAAGCTCCAAACCCATGTGATTTGGCTAAGTGTCCAGAGATCATCCGTGCTCACACACACATAGACACACAGCAGCAAAGAGTTAAGCCACTTTTATGAAAGCATAGGGTCTCTTCAAAAGGAATAAAGTGGGCTTCTCTCTCAAGGTAAGAAAGGACCACCTTAAGCTTAGCTAAGATACAGTTTGCTCCAAAGGCAAAGTGGGTCCCACTCTCACTGTGAGAAGGGCTGGTGTCTAGGGGAAAGCTTCTAGTTCATATATGGTACTTTCAAATAGAAAGGGCTTGATGCTTGGCAGATGGCCAAGCAACTTTCTAATTAGTTACTCAGTCTGTCCTTGAGTCTCATACATCGCTTCTTTCATTTTATCTGGGCTACTGCTCTGGGTCAGCATGTCTCAAGATTGTCTCCGAGTCAAGTTCGGCATCAGGATTTCTGAGAATGTGTCAGCATTATCTCTGAGTACAGTCCTATGCCAGGATTTTCGCTAGACCTGGCTTCAAGGTTAAGGTGTTTGCCAAGCCAATTTTCAGCGTCCTTTGTTCATAATTTGGTTCACAGGGTCTTTTGTTCATTCCTAAGGGAATGAGCAGGCAGGGCAGGAGTCCCTGTTCTGTTCCTATCAGTGGGATTTTCGGTGTATGTTTTGTTCTTCTTTTTTCCTCCCTTTCTCCTTCTTAAAGACTACATCCAAAACCCAAACTGCGGAAATTCACTATTTGGATACAGATATTTCACAGATCTGGAGTAAGCCAGTTCAAAGTATGTTATGTTTCCAAATCAATATTAAGAGTAATAAAAAAGTGAGATCAGGAAGACAACCATTCAGCTAGCCGGTGCTCACAATGTACAGTTTTAATAGCCATTGACAAGTCAAGCTCCTCCCACCCCCCCTCCCAATGCTTTGATAGTCATGGTTAACAAAGGATTCCTCAAAATATGCATGATCAACTCACAGCTTTTTGAGCTCATAAAGCAACAAGTTTCATACAGACTCAAAAGCCTGGCAAAGGTTCCCTTCTCACTTTGCCTTGGAAGGCAATTTAACCATTTTTTGTCCTTTTCCTATACATGAAAACACTTACCTAGCCCCATGAGATGTCATTTCTTTGACACCAACTCCCTCTTCACCATTTTTTAAATCCAAATATCAGCCTTATTGCAAGCAAAATTTTCTCAAGTCAAACACCTTTTCCCAAGCAGCTCAAACTACCTATTCTGGGTGTCCTGGGTACCTCACTGGGAAATCCAGTCAGATGGGATCTAGCAGGCTAGTGACTGCATTTGCCCATTCTACTCCTATTTTAATTTGGTGGAGAGGCTCATAGTAGGCGTGCTGCAGGGGCAAGAACCTTTTCCGGAGCTCGCAATCTGTCACTGGAAGCCCCATCCCAAGCTATTCCAATCAGGCAATTCTCCAGCTTGTTAATTTGCTATAAAACCTCCCCACCACAAATGCTGTATTTCAAAAATCATGCTTTCTTGGTGCAAACAATAATGGTGGTGATGTTAATGTTCGTGAAATAGCATGACTGCAGGTGTAAAAAAACCTGCTTCTATGATAGGAGGGGGTGGAGAGATCATACTGTAGTACCTGAGCAGAAGGTTAAAGCAATCAAACTCATTAGCAGCTGGAGAGCTACCAGCACTGATTTCCTGCCGGTTTTCTGGTCTTCGCTGCTCAAAGCAGCACCCCGAGCTAGTGCAAAATGCTCGGCAGGAATACTCAGTGAGCTCCCCAGTAAGTCTTGGGTTGAGTGGTACCTTGACATAACTGCCTTTTCCAGCAATTTTTGCCTAACGACCACCCTTGAAAAGAATGACATACATTCAGAAAAACCCAAGGGTTGTACTAACGAGCTAATTAAGATTTAGGAATAGTAGAGTCAACTGTAAGTATAGTCCCTTGTAAGGCATAACAGGTTACACGTTGGGCAACTAACCACAAAGCAACCAGTATGAAATCACCAGCTGCTCTGTGGGAGAAATATGAGTTTTCCCATTGCCCTAAAGCTTACAGTGTCAGAAACGCACCCAGGTGGTTCTATCTGTCCTATAATGTCGCTGAAGTCGGCATGAACTCAGTAACAGAGTTTGGTTTTTATGTCCTGGCCAACCCAAAGATAGCCTGGTGGTTAGGTTAATTCATAGAAAAGGTTATGTTCATCATGTGCCAAATCTTCTCTTTACCAGGAAGGAAGTACGAGATTAAAAGGCATGCACTATGGATGCTCCTGTGATAGATAAAAGAGAGCGTTATGGATTTCAACTGCAGGTGTTCGTGACTTTATTAGGAAAGAAAGAGGGTGAACTGCTCTAGGGATAGGGTATAAACACATTGAGTTGCCCTGGTTTCTTGGCCAGAATTAACATAGGCATAAGTCAAACAAAATGTTCAATGCCACCCTTAGCTTAGTGTCAAGTGATTGGAGAAATGGGACAACTCTGGCAGTTTGTTTGGATAAAGCTTAGTTATATGGAGGCATGAGAGTGGGAACTCAAACAATCTTGACTTTCTGGGTATCCAAAAATACTGAAGTGCAGCCTCATTCCAAATATTCCACGCCTTGGGGTCATGTTATTCAAATTGGCTCAGGTTCTTTACTGCACTAAGTGATCGACTAAGTGACATTTCAGTTGGGCACTTAACCCACTACATTAAAGACTGCATTTCTGGCTCTCATAATCAGATGAGTATGATGTTGGAATTAAAGTCTGGTCAAGGGGCTGTAAACAAATATGATGCCATGTGATTTCTAAGCTATACTTTTAAATGGGAATGTGGATATGATGCTTGGAACTAGAGCAACCATTTGGATCACAGATTGGAAACCATAGAATGAGGAGAAAGGCAGAGGGGAGAATGCATCCCTGGTGATCATGGAGTTCTAGATAAGCTTTCAAAGAGGCATCCTTATAAGCCTTCAACTTTACAGATAGACTTTTTAAAAATAATTTCAGGTGTTGCAATTTACATCTCTAGGAGCTCTCTTAAAGATTGAGTTTTTTCCCAGATCAAAATTATACGCAATATGTATGGGGGCAGGCATAGAATGGAGACCCAATGTCCATCTGTAGATCATTGGACATTCCCTCACAGACAGGTCACAGGGAAGAGATGAGCCAGTACAGAATAGCACCAATGAAACACAGAACTTTCCTCTAATTCTTTGGTCCTTCCTTCCCCATACTATCGGATTAGACCAGAGCACGCACATGCTACAGACAAAAGCCTGCTTCACAGGGAATCTAGGATAGATAAACCCCTCAGGGCCAACAACGCAAGTAGTGATAACAGTAGGATTAGGGCCGGGTGGGGGGAGAGAAGGGGAATTGATCACAACAGAAAAGTGGGTGAGGAGTGATGGAGGATGATGTAAGATATGAAAATAACTGAGCCCTGGTGGCGCAGTGGTGGTGTGCGGGACTGCGGCCCACAGAGTTGACAGTTCAAATCCAGCTCTCCAGGAGGCTGGACTTCCTACTCCCACAGGGCAGTGATGCGGGGGGAAAAGATATGAAAATAATAATCTATAACTTATCAAGGGTTTGTGAGGGAGGGTGGGCGGGGGAGGGAGGGGAAAAATAGGGAGCTGACATCAGGGGCTCAAGTGGGAAGAGAATGCTTTGAAAATGATGATGACAACATATGTGCAAATGTGCTTGACACACTGGAGTATGGATTATGATAAGAGATGTCAGAGCCCCACTAAAAGTATTTTAATTGAGCCTTTCTTACTTCTTCCATATGTTTACTTACCCTGTTCAATCTTTCCTTTCGCTTATTGATTATATTTTTAAAAAGTTAAGTAACTGATCTAATATCCTTGTCCAGTAGTTTTATTGACTGTTATCCCTAAGAAGTTCTTATTTAAATAAACTTCTTTATTGTGAATTGGGTGTGAAGTAACATTTTTAATATTCAAGAACTTAAACAACTTATCAAACTTCTTAATAGCTTGCCCTCTCTCCTTTTTCCCTCTTCTTCTTATGGGATGTTATCTTCAACTTCACCCAAATTATCACCTGTGCAATGTCTAGCCTATTGATTGTTTCTCCTTCTTTCCCTTCCCCCTTGATATACCACTGTTTGTTTCTTTTGATATGAAAATATTTATTTCTGTTTTATGTAGCATCAATCGCATACAGTATTTGTCCCTTTGTGACTAACTTCACTCAGCACAGTATTCTCCAAATTCACTCATGTCACGAGGTGTTTCACAGTTTGGTCACTATTCTTTAGTGATGTGTGATATTCTATTGTGTGCGTACCAATATCCATCTATCTATTCTTCTCTCTGTGGGTGTTTAGACTGTTTCCACCTTCTTGCTGTTGTGAAAAGTGCTGTGATGGGTGTGCATCTGGCTATGTTCCTTCTTCCTTTATATTATATGAGTAGAGGGATTGCTGGGTCATAGGCGATGTCTATTCTTCCTGGGCAAATTTGAGGCTGAATTTGGATTTTTTAAAATGATCTGTGTGTGTATGTATTGTTGTTACTGTTAGGTGTTGTCAAGAGGATTTGACTCATAGGGGCCCTATGTACAATAGAACCAAACTCTTTCTGGTGCTGCACCAGCCGTATAATTGTTCTTAGATTGGAACCATTGCGTCTTATGTTGCACCCACTGTGTGCATCCCTCTTGTCCAGAATCTTCCTCTTTTTCACTGCTTGGATTTTTTTAGGGTAGACCCCCCAGCAGAAGTATGACTGGACTCAATGGCATTTCTATTCTCAGTTGTTGTGGTAGGGCCGTATCACTTTCTACAACGGTTGCACACCTGAGAAGTTTTTGATAAACCGATTGTTTTCCTCCTCTTTACTCTTCTGCTCTTTGAATCTGTAGCCACTTTGGATTGGATGCCAGATGTGGATTTTATATTGTTAGATGCTGGATATTTTGTTTATCTGGAAAGTTTTCTGGACTTTGTTTGTAGGCACAATTACAATTAAATTACGTAGAGACAGTTCAATCCATTCAAAATTTGTTCTTTTCAAGTCTTGAGAGGCAGATTCTGAGGATCCTAGAGTCAAGGGCAATTGACAGCACTCCCAAGGTAAGATCCCTCTGGGTAATCTATGTGATGGGTTATGAATTAGGACATGTTTCACTCCAGCTGGGGGAAACAGGCACTATTCCAAGCTTTGTGATCTCTGAAGCTTGCTTCTTATTCTTTTTGAGTGTTTCTTCTCTCTGCCTAGGGTAGTCTTCTCATACATATGTGCTGGTCAGCAGTCCACCAAAGATTCCAGGGAGGCCATTCAGAAGCTTTTGAGCTCTCTCCTTCTTGAATAGCTTTCATGGCTTCACTATGCTGCCCTTCATATTCTAGCTGCCCTTGTGCCCTCAGATCCATAGCTCCACCTTATCATTTCAACGAGCCCCAGGGACTATATTGGGGCTCCCTTTCCCTGTGCCATTGTCGGAAAGCCTCTGTAGGCAGGCAGTAAATTGTGCCAATCATAGGACACACCTTTCAGTCACTTGGGTGAAGTGTTCTGGAGAGGCCTCACTGCAGGGAGCATACTAACCTCTCCAAACCACCTAACAATGTCCTCTGTGGGCTCCCAGCTGCCATTGTTGGTCCCTGAATTGCTTTCCCACCTATGAGCCAGAGGTATACAAAAACTCTGAAGGAAAACAACTGCCCACCTGGAATCATCTACCCAGCAAGAGTGCCTCTCAGATACAAAGCTGACATGAAGCTGTCTCCGGATAAACAGAAAGTGCAGGAATTGGGGGAATTTCCTTATAAGGACAAACACAAGGAGTTCTTCAGCTAGAAAATCAACCATGACCAACAACAATCTGAGATCTTTATACACTATGACACCACTCCGAAATAAGCAAACAGCAGTGTCCAGAGTAAAAGAAGACTGCAAATAGGGATCTAGAGGGGTCTCCTTGTCCTGCCAACACAGTGGTTTCTCATCATTCAAGGGGGTCAATGTTCTTTGTTGCCTAGGACCCCAAATATCTGAAAGCCATTGCTGCAGTTTTGACTGTATTTTTCTTTTCTCTCTCATGTTTCTTATGTGTGAAAGAAAAACTTAATTAAAAAAAGAAAGAAATGGCTTACAGGGAAAAAAGAAAAAATGGGGTGCTGGAGGAAGAGCGGTCTAGTCTAGTGGGGACTTCAGCATTCAGTTAGTGATTTTGTCCTTCTTGATGATGTGGACAATGAGTCTGATCCCAGACACAGCATCCCAATCCACAGCACTCAGCATGGCTTGGGAGAGGATTTTATATAAGGGTATTGGATCCATGTTGGGTTCCAAGAGGGTCTGGAACATGTCAAACATTTGCTCAGTACAGGTGCCACTAACCATGAAGTTATTAGTCAACAAGGGCCAGCACAAGAGGTACAGAGAACAAATGAGTCTTCAAGTCCAACCTAGCCAATGACAGATTCGCTGGAGCAGGGGTCAAATCATTTTTCACATAAGAAGTGACATCATGCTCATGAGAGTGGAGGACTTGATGTGCTGGCCTTCCTTCTGCTCCTACAGGCACAGGTGGACCTTGAAGTGTTGGGCCACCCTCTGGACCTCCATGCTGAGCCCTGCCAGCCTGAGGCATACTCTTGGGAAAGAACTGAAATATTGTGGTCTCCATTGGCCGCAATGGCCAAACAATTCTCCCCCTTCAAGGTCACGATGGCCCTTTCATTATATGCCATGCTTGCAGTATAATAGCCAGTTTCTGCCCAACTGTCTTTCTCACTTGTTTTGGACAGGAGGGTAAATCTTGTCTCTGTTACTCCATCTTGGCCAGAAGGGAGGATTTCCCTTCAGCGAGAAAGACATGATTGCATTGTGTGAGTCACAGTTATTTCTGAGTTTTCTGTCCTTTGCCACCAATTCTAATGCTAACAAATGTAGGGTTGACCCTGAATTTATTTAAAATAGACTTTGATTTTAATATAGAGAAGCTGAGCTCTTTAGCACTGCCAGAGACTTAAATAGTATCTGAGTCATGTCCAATGCCTGGAAGAAAACGGAAAACTCTTGTCAATGCCATGACAAGTGTGTTGCAAAAGCAGCCAAATCAACCCCAGCTGCTGCCAGTTGACTAAAGTACATGTTCCATTTAGGGTGATTGATTGTCGTTTGTGGAAACAGCAGTTCCAATTGCACAGCAACTTATTCTACACACTTCCTGAGGATCTACCATAGCCTCTGCACTAGATTAAATTCCGAGGATACAGGTAGGGACACACTGGAGAATAACCCTCCACTCAACACACTAATAAAGGAAAGAAAAGAAAAGGAAGAAAGAAAGCAATCACTGTCATCGAGTTGACGCCGATTCATAGAGACTCTGTAGGGCAGGAAAGAAGTGCCCGAGCCTGGAACTCTGCACTAAAGTAGGAAACCCTGTCTCTGGTCCTCAAAAGCCTCGAAACAGTGGTTGGTTTCAAACTGCAGACATTGCGGATTGCAGCCCAACTCAAAAGCACTCGGCTCCCAGGGACTCCTCGCTCCTCCACTAACAGTGCAAGTTAGATAAGGAACCCTAGAGGTACTGTATCATGTGAATAGCTCACGCTAAGAGGCTTAGTACCAGCTGATTAATTTTTTCCCGTTTTTTTTCTCTTTTAATTAGGTATAATGCCTTTGTAACCATTGGCTTTGCGGTGAACCAAGTAATTTATACTTCAGCCTAAAGGGGATGCTCATGGAGTAGGATAGTCACATAAATGCAAAGTTTTTCTATTATGATTGCAAGGGAGAAATCTGTTGGACATCATGCCAATCGAGGGATTGAGCCTAACTAACCATACCCACAGCAGGAAGGAGGCCATGTGGTCTAGTGGGGTACGTTTTTTGCCCGTTAACCGCAAGGGGAACAGGTCGAAGTCATGAGCCTCTCCTTGGGAGAAAGCTGAGTTAGTCTCATCTTCACATGGCAGTTCTACTCTGCCGTGCAGGGTCAGAATGGGCACCATGGCTGTGCATTTGGAGTATACTAATGAAGGACAAAATAGCATCATTTTCCTCCGGAGGGGGTCAAGAAGCAGCTAAAGAAACAGTAAAGATGCCACACTGTAGCTGATGCCAATCTTCAAACAAACTCACTGAGTTGTTTCCTTTTCATAGAGCCCTCTAGATGGTTTCCAAGGTTATACATCTTTGCAGGTTATACAAAGTTCTCAAAGTAACATCTTTGCTCTTTAACACTTTAAAGAAGCCTTGAATAGCAGAATTGTTCAATACATCATTTCTTTTGATCACTTTACTCCTACTTCCATGATCATTGATTGTGGGAGTAAAATTAATCCTTGAAAACTTCAAACTTTTCTCTGTTTATCGTGATGTGGTATGTTGCCCTACCTTTTCCTAAGACAATTAAATTTATTTGTGGAAACAAAATTAAAAAAAAAAGAATTGAGTAGCTAATGGTAAGGTCACCAGTGTGTAACCACTAGCCCCTCCCATTCTGTGGTAGAAACACAAGGCATTCTACTGGAAGGAGTTCCAGCATGGAAAACTTATAGTGGCAGTTCTACTCTGTCCTAGAGGCTCGCTATGAGTCAGAATTGACTCTTTGGTAGTGACTTTTTGAGATTGTATCAATGCTACATCTCTTGAGTGTGATGATTATATTGTAGTTACACAAGAGAATACCCTTGCTCTTAGGAGAGTTGCACTTAAGTAGTCAGGGGTAAAAGAATCAGCCATTATGAAGTTTGTCATGTGATTCTCAACTCACTTAGAAAAAATACATAGACAGAGACAAAAAAACAAATGTAGGAAAATATTAAATACTGATGGATTGAAGTGAAGGATGGTCAGTGTATGCCTTTTACACTTTCAGAAGTTATACCATTTTCTTCAAAATGAAAGGTTGGCAGGAAACTGAAGCTGAGGCAAGTATTAAAAAATTCTCCCACCCACTGTCATGATCCCAATTCTACGTTACAAATCCAGCTAGAATAGGGGATATACACTGGAGTTAGAAACATGGGGAATTCAGGATAGATGTTCTTTTCAGGACCAGTGGTAGAAGAGGTGATACTGGGAAGGTGGAGGGAATGGTGGAAAAGAAGGAGGGAACCAATTTCAGAGATCTACATATAACCTCCTCTTTGGGGTACAGACAACAGGGAAGTGAGTGAAGGGACACATTGGACAGTGTATGATGTGAAAAAGTAATAATAATTTGTAAATTATCAAGGGTTCATGGAGGAGCGGTTGTGGGGAGGGAGGGAAAACATGGGGAGCTGGTCCTGGGGGCCTAAGTGGAGGGACGTTACTTTCAGAGTGATGATGACAACAAGTGTGCAAATGTGATCTGCATACAATTGATGTATGCATTGATCGTTATGGGAGTTGTCTGAGCCCCCACTAAAATAATTTATCAATAAAAAGGAGGGGGAAAGAGGAGCTTATACCAAGGGTTCAAGTAGAAAATATTTGGAAATGAAGATGGCAAGACGTGTACAAATATGCTTGATCCAAATGATGTATTGAATGTTATAAGAGCTGTAAGAGCCCCCAGTAAAATTATTGAAATAATTCTCAAGCCACTATTGTAGGTCCTAGTTTTAGCTGTACAGAGATGTTTTATGAGGGGCAAGCCCTACACTGGCTAGGAGTAACTAGCTCCTTCGATTTCTGAACCTTCTCTTGATTTGACTCATTCTGAGGTGTCTTGCTGGTGTAGTGGTTATGCATTGGGCTGTTAACTGCAAGAGCAGCAGTTCCAAACCACCGGCCCCTCCTTAGAAGAAAGATGGCGCTTCCTACTCTTAGTTACAGTTTCAGAAACTCACAGGGGCAGTTTTACCCTGTTCTATAGGGTCGCTACTGAATATTATATTGCTATAAATATTCCCGCTGTGATGGATTTACAACTACCATTGTAAAAACAAAACCTGTGAAAGATGGAACTTGTGCAAGATGGGAACCTGTCAGAGATACCAGGACTATCAATAAATACCACCCTCCCCCCCAAAAAAAAACCAAAAACCAAAAAACAAAAACCGAAACCCATTGTTTTAGAGATGTCTGCCATTTATAGTGATCTGATGGGACAGAGGACAACTGCTCTGAGATTTCTGACGAGGGCAATTTTCATAGAAACAGATTGTCTCATCTTTCTTCCACGGTGTGGCTGGTGGATTTCAACCACCGATCTTTCAGTTAGCAGCCCAATGATTAACCCACTGAGGAAGCAGCCCTCTGGCTACACATCAGGGCCTCCTTTCCCCCAAAGCCAGTGGCTAAATATTTCCTGGCACACCACTGATGTTGATTACTACCCTGTGAAGGGTGCTCTGAAGACACGGTAAGTGTATTTCAGTCTTTCTAAGGCATCCTGAAGTTTTCAGAGTGTGGCTAACAAAATATGTCATAGCATTTCCCAGTGGCTTTTACTTAGCCCACGAGAGCGAACCTTGATTAAACTGAAAAGTTAGATAAGAAAAAGGTCATCTACAGTACAAAAGAGGGAGAAAAGAGTTGGTTCTGTTCCATATATTCAAAAAAGACTTCTCAGTGGGAGCCAATTTAATGAAGTGGAAAAGAGTGCTGGACTAGGGTACAAACAGCCCTTTGACTTAGTAGATGTTTAAACTTTAAGCAAGGTACTTAACTTCTCTCAACCACAGTGGTCTCTACTGCAAAATAAAAGTATAACTAGAAAAAGCCTGTCCATGAGATTGCTATTAGGCGGTACTGGTACTTTTAAAAGCTATAGTTCCAAACGAAGGCAATCACATATAATTCTCAAAGCGAGGTAGGAGAAGCCGTGTTGGTGTAGTGTCTAACATGCTGGGTCCCTAACTGTAAAGTCAGCTGTTCAAAACTACTGGCCTGGCCTGTGTGAGGGTCACTGAGCGATTTCCTCCCATAAAGAGTTTCAGTCTCAGAAACCCACAGGGGCAGTTCTACCCTGTCCTATAGGGTCGCTGTGAGTCAGCAGTGACTCGATGGCAATGAACGAGTTACCAGCAAGCAAGCACTGTATTAATTTATTTAGACATATCATCCCATTTCATCCTCATACAATTTTACGAGGTTGGAATAATCCATTGCTCCCCCAATATTAGTACTGTGACCAATAGAATGCAGTACATGAAACCAAAATGAAGCAAAAGATCTCACTGCCATTCAGTCCATTCTGACTCCCTGGAACTCTTGAGTCTATGGGGTTTCTGAACTGTAAACCTTCACGAGAGCAGATAGCCTCATCTTTTTCTGGACCACTGGTCGGTGAGCGTGAACAGTCAATTTTGAGTTTTAGCATTCCAATACTAGCCCAACAGCACCACCAGGGCTCCTTGTAATACAAGGCCAATGCTGGTTTAATGTTATTGATTATTCCCTTGTATGTGTGAATTGATGAATTAGTATGTATAGATACCTTGTGAGTAAGATAATTGCATCTTCTCGGTAACTAAACCTTACATTGTCTTCACAATAAGCAGAGGTGTAGAATGAATTCCTCTGAATTCCCCATTGGGTACTAGACTACCTATGTCAATCTCAGTCTCAGTTTCTTCATTTGCCAAAAAAAGAAAGTGGGTTAAATCTGAACATCATAAAGTTCCAGCTCAAATGTAAGGGAGGTTTCAAAAAGATCATGGAAATATGGACTGAACAAATAATGGGACTTTTGAAGTCCGCTTCTGTGTTTGGATTCTGGGGTGGCCCATTCATGCCACTTTTTGTGAGACTTTCCCCAGATTAAGCACCAACCTCTTGGGCATGGGAAAACTAGGGCAGTTGGTCTGCTTACTTGAGTTGCTGGCCTTCTCATTCACAGAACAGAGCCAGGTCTGTCTTCAAGACTTCCCTACCTCCAATTACCTCCTGTCCTCAGCTCTCATTAACACTGTATTAACAGATACCCCTTAGTCTCCTTTGTAGGCTTCTATTCTCCTGTCTCTCCAAGATTTTTCTCATTATCCTCCTTCCTGGTGAAAACTCACTGCCATCGAGTTGATACTGACTCACAGCAAGCCTGTGGGAGAGGGTGGAACTGCCCCTTTGAGTCTCTGAGACGGAAATGCTTTATGAAAGTAGCACCTTCTCCTTTCTGGACATAACTGCTGATAACTTTTTGTGGTATATACTTTCAGTCTTCTTAAAAATATATATTGGGTGAATATTATAATTATTATCATTATAAAATTGTGACCATACTGTATAAATACTCCACTCCCATATTTCTCACTTAACACTGAATCAAAAGCACCCTCCCAGGTCAATAAGCATTCTTCAAATAATGTTTTAATGGATACATGATATTCCACTCAAAGAGGCATAACATACTTGTTTATTGAAGACATCTGAGTTTTGCTTTTTAAAGAAAACTATTATGCACAAGGCTCTTATGAATATCTTTACATAAAGCGTTTTAACTGCTTTGCTTATTCTCTTAATAGAATTCTTTAGAGTTACTAGGTCAAAAGCCATAAAACATTTTAAGGCTACTGATATACATGACCCAAATGCAGACAGGACTAATTTGAAAGGGAAGTTGCCAATATTAAATTTGGAAATGATTTGAGCCACATCTGAATGATTATGGAGTTGTATTTTATAACTTGTTCTGTAGAGAACATAGAATTCTTTGGACGGCTTTGTAAAGCTTACCTCTAAGGATGTGAACAACATTGCTAATTAAATGTTTAATCAATGTGCAGTGTATTGTTCATTATAGGTGGCATTTTGGATTTAGATAATAAGATGATACACTAGACATCCCTTTTATAATCATTATAAAGTTTATGGCTGAATTTTATACTTTAGAATTATTATAGCACTCATGCTTTTGTATCTTTGCCAATGCTTAAAAAATTTTCAGTTCTACTTTTAATTTATTTGATATACTGTCCTTGGTCTGAAACATAACTCCAATCACAATACTGTTATTTGGAAAGCTGTCTTCTTTGGATGCCACTTTCACAATTACATTTAGAGTAAAAAATAGGCCACTCCTATATCCTTGTTCTTTCTCCCTTCCACTGGTCTCTAAAACCAAACCCACTGCCATCGTTTCCAACTCCTACCCACTCTGTAGATGCTTTCTAAAGCTTTGTAAATCTTTACAAGAGTAGACAATTTCATCTTTCTGTTGCGGATCGGCTGGTGGGTTTGAACCACTGACTTTACTATTAAAAATCCAATGCTTATCCAACAGTGCCATCGTGACGCTTTCCAGTAGCCACTCAAAATGGTTCGAACTCACTGCCATTGAGTCAGTTCTGTCTGAGAGCAACCTGATAGGACAGCATAGAACTCCCCCTGTGGGTTTCTGAAGGCTGCTGATCTTTAAGAGAATAGAAAACTTCATCTTTCTCCCCTACTGACCACCAAACAAATAAACTCATTGCCATCGAGTTACTTCGGACTCCCAGTGATCCTACATATAGGACAGGGGAGAATTGCCACCTGGGGATTTGTGACCTTGTAATGCTTCACAGGAGTAGAAAGCCTTCTCTTTCTCCCGTGGAGCTGCTGGTGATTTTGAACTGTTGACCTTGCTGGTAGCAGCGCACATGCAAGCACTCTTCCACGAGGACTGACCACTAGAGAAGCGAAACCATTCTGTGACAGCTCACAGACTATCTCCATCCTCCAAAAGCACCAATGTGGTTTCCAACACCTAACACTGTCTTTTTGCTTTCTGTCTCCTCCCTCCCCCACCCCGCTAATGTTATTTCTGTAGTACCCAGAGTCCATCCTTGAAAAACAGTCATTCCTCCTTTAGAAGAATGTCAGCTCTTTTGTTCTGTTTTTTTTTGTTTTGTTTTGGGGGCATCACTGCCCTCTGGTGGTGGGAGTAGGAGGCCCAGCCTTTGCTCCTGTGGAGCTGCTGCTTGAATTGAACCTCCATCCCAGTGGGCTGCAGTCCTGCGCACAACCACTACGCCACCGGGACTCAGCCAAATGTCAGCTCTTTAAGGGAGAAAGACGTTTTGCTTCTGGCCTTTTCCCTTGTGGATCAATTACAACCAGATCTGTTGCTATGACGTTAATTCTGACTCATGGGAACCACCCACGTATGTGACAGAGAAGAATTGAGCTCTATGAAGTTTTCCTGGACTTGAAGGCAGTGAGTTTGGGGTTGGAATCTGTACAGAAGCAGATCATCAGACCTTTTTCCTATGATGCATGTGGTGGACTTGAACTGGTAAAGTATTGGTCAGAATAGCAGAGAAGAACCATTTGTACCACCTAGTGACATTCAACCAGGAGAAGGAGACAATATCTGTATAGATGTAGAATGACAGAAGCTATTATTCTATCGGTGACCACTCAAAACTAGGATAAATAAGCAGTCATCGAGTTTTCCAGAACACATCTATCACTCACACATTCACTGCTATTGAGTCAATTCCAATTCATGGAGATCCAAGAGAAGAGAGTAGACCTACCTTTACGGGTTTCTCAGACTCTAACTCTTAAGGAAAGTCTCATATTTCTCCTGAGAAGTGACTGGTGGTTTTGAACTGCTGACTTGGCAGATCACAGCCCTAACCCACGATACTATAAGGCCTCCTGGGATACACTTACAGTATAAAGTGGTGTACAATAGCCAGAGTATAAAAACCACCCAATCACTGCAGTCATATGCTACAATTTCATTCAGAATTAGTTTTTTCCCTTCACCAGTGGTCTCAGCCTTACTTTAGGACTCTTGTTAACACACACTGGGAGAAAACTTCCACTCCAATAACTGGCTAAACAGAAAATCAGCTTTGTTGCTAAGACTCCTTTATCCTTGTGTCTCAGGAATCAAAGGTGTGGCTTGTGTATTCCAGAAGCCCTTTAGTGTGTTTGGAAGTTTTGTGATAGTGGTTGAGGGCATGTATGTAGGAGTCAGATAAACAGATCTGGGTTTAAAACCCACCTCTTTTACTTTTAAGCTACGCAATCCTGAATTTCTTCATTTGTAAAGTATGGCAGGGATAATACTACACTTACCTTCATGAGACTGTTGTAAGAATTAAAAAAGACAGTAATTTGTTTGCAAAACAAAACAGCTTTCCTCTAGTTCCCAAATGCTTCCTTCCATCCACTATCATGGTCACAATTCTACCTTGCAAAACTGGCTAGACCAGAGGATGTACACTGGAGTCAGAAACATGGGGAAGTCAGGACAGATGATCCCTTCAGGACCAGTGGTGGTTGTGGTGATACTGGGATGGTGGAGGGAGGGTGGACTGGAAGGGCGGAACCAATTGCAGGGATCTACATATGATCTTTCTGGAATACGGACAGTGGGGAAGTGGGTGAAGGGACACAGTGGACAGAGTACGATATGAAAAAGTAATAACTGTGTAAATTATGAGGGTTCATGGGGGAGGGAGAGTAGGCAAGGAGGGGAAATATGGAGAACTGGTACTGGGGGTCTAAGTGGCGGCAGGATGTTTTCAGTGTGATGATAGCAACAGGTGTGCAAATGTGGTATACATACAATTGATGTATGTGTTGATGGTGATGGGAGTTGTACGAGCCCCCAATAAAATGATTTTTAAAAAGCGCTGAGCAAAATGCATTGATTTGATTCTGATTCAGAGCAATACCCAGTGCATAGTGCCCTTAGGGTTCCATATTAAGTCATTAATGACAACTTTTTATGAGGGTGAAGCATTTCTAGGGGTAAGGTGGGCTATACGTTAGACTACTCACCACAAGGTCAGCAGTTCTCAACCAGCAGCCTCTCTGCTTCCATGAATAGATCCACAGAGGGCAGTGTCCTACGGAGGCACTGTGAGTCAGAATGAACTGAATGGCAGTGAATCTGGATTTTTTTTTTTTTCAGGAAGAAGGAGCCCTGGTGGCATTGTCTGGTAAGCACTGGGCAGTTCAGTTCAAATCCTTCACTGGCTCTTTGGAAGAAACTTGAGGCTACCTGCGCCCATAAAAACTGGCAAGCTCAGAAATACTATATAGGTTTCTATGAGTTGGAATGGACTTGTTGGACATAGGGCTGGATCGTTTTAGAAGCTCCTCTGTGCAAGAGTTATACATTTGGCTATTAACCCAAAGATTCAAACCCTAGTAGTAGAGAGCTGGCAATCAGTTCTTATAAAGATACCCAAACCCAAACCCAACTCCCTGTCATTGAACTGAGGTTGACTCCTCGAGAATCTGTGGGACATGGTAACTCTTCACAGGATTAGAAAGCTCCAACTTTCTCTCATGGATCAGCTTTGTGGTTTGGAATTGTTGGTCTTGCAGATTGTAGCCCAACGTAAAACCACTAAACTACTAGATCTCCTTATAAAGATGACAACATGGAAAACCCTATAGGGCAGTTCTATTCTACTTTGTCATATAGCGTTAATATAAGCTGGAATTAACTTGATGGAACAGGACAATAATGTTATTAAAATTAGGAGTCACTGGTTTGTTGACCATTTGAGTTCACTCTGGAGTGACTCAGAAGAAAGGGCTGGCAAACTTCTTTAGCAAGGTCAAAGCCATTGAAATCCCTATGGAATGTAGTTTTACTGAAACACACAGGGGGTCACCATGGATCAGACTCCACTTGAAGATAACTGCTTGTTACTATAATTAGTCTTGTTTGAATTGCTGGTACTTGATCATATATTGTGTAGGGGCAGCCTGGTCTGGGAATCTCTGCTAACAACTTCTCCTCCCATGCTTGGGTTGAAGATGGAAATCTGCTTAAACCTGAACCTTATCATCTGATCAACTGGCTTGAAAAGTATATTCCAAATTACCAATCATATCCTGCTAATTCTAAAATGGCTTTAGAGTTATACTCTAACCTACATTGGGACTTTTTGTTTCCACTCAATCACCTGGGTTGACCAGCACGACTCAACTAGATCTTCTTGGGTAGATCAACTCCAACTTGGACAATGATTTTGCTAAGTAGCCTACAGATCAAGTGAAGTTTTGCTTTTTGATGACAACTAAGGAGTCACTGCAGATTCTTAAAGAGAGAAATGATACAAGGAGTGCAGCCAGCGATTTAATGCTCAATGTGATCAGTATGCTTTTAGTAGATTAAACTGGCAAGAACCCACAGGAACTATTTAACGTGATTTAACCACCTGGCAGAGTTTCAGGGGGTTCCCTGTTTAATCAATGCTTTTTATCAAAGCTTGCCTTATGATCAGGCTATTGAGGCAGATTCCAGGCCCTATAATTTGATGCTGTTCTTTATGTCCCCATTGTACTCATCTGATGCCACCACAATAACTATCGCCATGCATTGAGCATGCATATACTCTATTTCTTCAAGGTGTGCAGTTTGAAACCACTGGGTACCCCAGGAAGAAAGATGGGGCTTTCTACTCCCATAAAGAATTACAGTCACTGGGATGGAGGTTCAATTCCAGTTCAATTCCAGCAAAGGCTGGGCCTCCTACTCCCACCACCAGAGGGCAGTGATGCCTAAAATTAAAAAAAAAGAGTTACAGTCTTGGAACTCCAGAGAGGCAGTTCTACCCTGTCTTCCAGGGTCACTGAGTTGGAATCGACCCAATGGTAGTGAGTGAGATACTTTATTTCTAGGCCCTGTATTACATATTTAGCATGTCTATTGCATTTATCCACCAATACCAACTCGATATCATATATTCTATTATTAGATCCATTAGAAATCCAAGAAAATGAAGAATTTCAGGATAACTGCCCTGAGAAATATACCTGCTCATGTTAAATGTTTTTAGTACTATGTTAAAATAGGTTCTACAATGGGTTAACATGGTAGACTGCGGGTAACAATAATTTGGGCTATGTGAGTTCACCCAGAGACTTCTTGGAAGAAAGATCTGGCAATTTATTCATGAAAGGCCATAGGCACTTAAAACCCTTGGAGGACAGTTCTTTTCTTATACACAGGTGGTCACCATGAGTCCAAATGAACTCTATGGAAACTGGATATGTAAATAATGATTTATTAGTAGGCAAAATCCAACTGAAAAAAAGTGTAACAATAATGTAAACGTTTCTCAAATGATCTGTGTAAATGTCAAGAATTGAGAGCAGACTTTTAAGAGAAGAACAGTGTGTACCAGGCAGGGGGAGATGTGGGCAGAAGGGTCATTGCTAAGGGCACAGCTTAATCCCTTGAGGGAAAAGAGGAGTAGGAAATGTTAGAGAGAAGTCAGAAAATGACAGGTTTCCCTTTGCTTTTCCTATTCATCAATATTGTAATGGACTATGACATAAATAAAAGAAAATGCAGGTGGTACAAAGCAATGAGATGCATGGACTTGGGGATGAGAGAAATCTGCCTTTGAATCTCAATTCCAACACTAATTATGCTGGGACACTTGGCATATCCCTGAACTTCTCTTCATTGTTATTTCTTCATCTTTAAAGGGTAGTTTAAAATATTTACTCTTCAGGTGGTTATTGGTAGGTGCCATTAAATCAGTTCTGAAAGAGTCAAACCACCCCAGAGTGTTGTGTTTTCAAGACACTATGTCCCCTCTATGGGAACGGACTGCCAGGGTTTTCTCCTAGGGAACTGCTGGGTGGATTCAAAACCCTGGCCTTTCAGTTAGCAGGTGAGGACATAAACATTTTGCTATCAGTGCTCCTTAGTGCTAAAACAAAACCGAAATGAGACAGGGAGTTACAGATGTTCTAGAATTAAATAGTGGGGATAATTGCACAAACTTTTGAGCATACTTAAAACTTTCAAAGGATGAATTATATCATCTTTAGGTTAAGTCTATCTCAAATTGAAAAATTAGAGACAATCTATATAAAATCCATGGCACAGAGTCAGTACTTGTGAAGGATAACGTCTAATTCTGTGATTATTACACTCTCATTGTTATGTGCTAACCTTATCACTTTTATGAGGATGATGGTTACATAGGAGATGAGGATCATTATCTCAAACAGTACTGAAAGCAATCACTGTTTCTTGGTAAGAAAATATGTGTCTGTGAGCATATTAACGATGAGGAAAGGATGAGCAAGAGATTTCTGTATATATACAGATCACAGATGGGATTACTAGGCTGGGAATTCAATTTGGCATCTACTAGAGGCTCTTGGGACTTAGGCAGCTGGGTCACCTTTCCAGATGAATTACAAATTCCCCCTTGGATTCAGCAACACTTCTTTCAGGAGCCTGGGAGTTTTGTGAGCGCAGATGGATAGTGGAGGATCTTTGACAAATCAGAGTACAAGTGCCAAAACATTCCAGTCAGCTTGACAATCACGGTGGCCTCACTGCCACTTTAAGTACATATACATAAAAGCCTGAAGGAGCCCTAGTGGCTTAACTGGTTACACACATTTGACTGGTAACCTCAAGGTCAGCAGGTCAAAACACCAGATGTTCTATGAGAGGGCAAGACTTTCTACCATGGTACACAGTGACAGTCTGAGAAGCCCGCAGGGGCGGTTCGACCCGGCCCTATAGGGTCATGATGAGTCAACACCTACTTGGTGACAGTGAGTTTTGGTGTTTAGTAAAGGCCTAAAAACACCAAAACAAAACAGGACTGCATAAATACACAAACACATATGAAATTTAGAAACAATGGTAATTTTTAGAAGATCTTTGAGTTAATGGCAAATTGAAGCCCAAAGAAAGAAAAGGGTAATTTGAATAAAGTTGTATTGCCATAATTTCCTTTGAAAACTATGGTTTGGGTTTTGTGCATGAAAAATACATTTTTGAGTGAGTTGTGTAATCCCAATTTAAAATGGTCTCCTTACTTGGGTGGGTCTCATCTGGTGATTTATAGGCAGGCCAATCTATTTCCAACCCAGGTTGGTTACTACTCATGCACTGTGAGGCAAGTGAATGAGAGGGTCGGTTCTGGATGGGCAGGGGCTGGAAATGTTACATTTTATTTAAGAAGAATTTTTAAAAAATCATTTTATTGGGGGCTCATACAACACTTAGCACAACCCAAACATACATTTATTGTACACAAAGCGCACTTGTACCATTGATGCCATCCATCATCATCCCCAAAACATTTTATTTTGACTTAAGTCTTTGGTCTTGGCTCCTCCATTTTCCGTTCTGTCCCCGCTCCCCCTCCCTCATGAGCCCTTGATAATTTATAAATTATTACTATTTTGTCATATCGAACACTGTCCAATGTCTCCACTGGCCCACTTCCCTGTTGTCAGTACCGCCGGGAGAAGATTATATGTAGATCCTAATAATCAGTTCCCCCTTTCTGCTCCACCTTCTCTCTATCCTCCTGGTGTCGCCACTCTCCCCACTGGTCCTAAAGGGATCATCTGTCCTGAACTCCCCATGTTTCCAGTTCCTATCTGTACCAGTGCACATCTTCTGGTCTACCAGAATTGTAAGGTAGAATTCAGATCCTGATAAGGGGAGGGAGGAAGTATTTTAGAACTAGAGGACAGCTTCATATTTCATTGTTCCTACACTGTGCCCTGACTGGCTCATCTCCTCCCCAGAAACCTTTTGTAAGGGGATGTCACTGCCCCTGCAGATGGACCTTGGGTCCCCAATCTGTACCCCCTCTCATTTATAATAACATAATTTTTAGTTCTTTGATCCCTTCGATGCCTCATGGTCACACAGGCTGCTGTACTTCTCCCAAGTGGGTTTTGTTGCTTCTGAGCCTTTAAGACCCTAGACGCTATATTTTAAGTCCACACTATGGACTTTTTATTTAGAGTGGTGTAAGAGGGAAGGAAAGACTCAGACAAACACTCTCACCGCCATTGGGTCGATTCTGACACACAGAACAGAGTAGACCTGTCCCTGTGGGTTTTCTGATCCTGAAGAAAGCCCCATCTTCTTCCCTCCAGGAATCTGATGGGTTTGAGAAGCTCAACATATTACCTAGGCTAGCCACCATCTGATGCCACACGTGACAAGAGTCAATGACATAAAAATGATAAATTCAAATGAAAATCCACCCTTAGAAAACCACGTGCCACCCTCGCAGTTGTGGTCATGTTTGAGCCCATTGTAGCAGCCACTAGTCAAAGGTCTTTCTCCTTTTCGCTGTCTCTCCATGTTACCAAGCATGGTGTCCTTTTCCCAAAACTGGTCTCTGATGAAGGCTTTCTATCCTCACTTGTAAAGAGCATTCTCACTGTAATTCATCCAAGACAGATTTGCCTGTTCTTTTGGTACTTCATGGTACTTTCAATATTCTGAGCCAACATCATATTTCAAAAGCATTGATTCCTCTTTGGGGTTCCGTATTTAGTATTGAACTTTCACATGCATATGAGGTGATGGAAAATACCATGGCTTGGGTGAAGGTGTCCAGAACAAACCAGGACAAATCTTATGCTGTAAGAATAGATCAGCAAAACCAAACGGCTGTTTTAAAAGTCTGCAAGGTTTCTAAAAATAGGAGAGGACTATGCTTTTTTTCAATGACTTTCGCCCGAGGAACCGGATTCTCATGACAATATGTACGTCACTTGCACATTCGTAAAGATGATGGTAGGAGCTATCAAGTGTGCAAAGTTGCTCAGAGTTCAAGAGGGCTGAGCATGAAGTTAAACCAGTACAATGAGAACAGTGAATTTATGTTTATTTGTTCGTGCTGACATTTTGGCCACAGTCCCAGTTCTCCCCCATAACTGGGAGAGAACGTGTTGGGATGATTAATGGTTGAGGACTGCTACTCCCTCCCTTTTATGTCCTCATCATTTATGGAGAGGGGAATGAAAATGGATAGGATGTGAGTCCCTTCTGAATACCTATGTACCCCAAAGCCTCACATCCCTGGTCTATGGGTTAAATCAAGTTCTTCCAAGCTTGCTTGCTTCTCTAAGGTTGTACTTCAGGCTCATGTCCTTTGTTATCAGAATCCTACTCATAATTGTTATTAGGTGTCATATAAGTGAGCTGTTTTTGCTCCAGTTTGTGAGCTGAGTACGTGAAGAGGCTTCAAAAATTCATGGATAATTTCATTATTTTTTAATTTCATTTTTTCTCCAAGGACATTTTGAAGCCCCCTCGAGAATCCAGTCTTTGATTGACAAAGATCTATTTATGAAAGAGTTGAGACAAACTGAACATTATTCCTATTATCAAGTACCTCAGAGTTCAGTGAGGGAGGATAGTAATAATAGCAATAACAAGAGTAATAATATCAATGGTAGCAGCTGAAATTGAGAAAGGGTGATGGTATTGAACCTGTACAGTGTGCTAAGCATAATGTATGTAGCTTTACATGTTATCTCATTTAATCCTCTCCAAGCAGATAATATTGCTTGATTTATTCATTCCTTCAGTCAATGAAAATGATCAAATCACTTTCCTCACCTCTTATAGCAAAGACTATTGATAAGTTTTATCCATCAATGAGGGAGCCCTTATGGTACAGTCTGGTAAGCTTTGGATGGCTAACCCCAGGGTTAATGGTTCAAACCCACCAGGTGCTCTTCAGGTGCAGATTGCAGCTATGGACTCTCATAAAGATTTAAAGTCTTGGAAACTCTATATGGGGTCATTATGAATCAGAATTTACTCGATGGCAGTGAGTTTCTATTTTTTGTATGGTTTATACTACACGGTAGGAGGAAATTCAAAGGAAGAGTATCCAGGTTGTCAAATACAGATTTTTTTTTCTAGAAAGGAGTGAGATGTTATTGTGAAGGATAGTGGCACATCAAGTAATAAGAGGACCAAGAAATGCGTGTTGTGGATGCTACTGATGACTTTTATAAAAGAAGAGTGGTTGAATGTAAGCCTGATGCAAGTAGGTTCAACAGTGAATGGGTAAAGTAGAGGTTTTGAATATCAACTATATCAAAGCGATTTGCTGTAAGAAGGCAGAGAAATAGGACCAGAACTGGAGGAGCAGATGGTGCTAACATACAATAATTAATGGAGCATTACTGTTCTATTCAGATTGGCTTTTTATATCACCTCTGGGAGTAAGGTTCTATTACTCTCAAGTCACATATTAGGAAACTGAAGCTAGAAATGCTTATGTCATTTGTCTAACGTATTATGTCATTTGTCTCATATTGGCCTAGTGATTTCTAGGTTGTGGAAGGCTGTGCTGTTCATTACAGGATGTCAAAGCAAATCCTATCTGGCAGATATCAGTAGCATCCTTCTCTTTCCAGTTATGAGAACAAAAAATGTCTCCAGACATGGTCAATGTTCTGTGGGAGGCAAGACTGCCCCAGGTTGAGAGCTGCTAGGCAAAGATTACACACCTAGTAAATGGTCATGCCTGATCTTAAAAGATTGGTCTATCAGACTCCAAACACCATGTTCTAAACACTGCACTGAGTACTACCAAGATGGCAATTGATCCTACCTTGTTCTGAACACCTTGACTTAAGCCATATTATTTTCAATCTCCTTTATAAGCATGTGAAAATTGGACACTTAATGAGGAATCACCCAAAAGAATAAGGAACTCCAAAGAGGAATCATGGATTTTGAAATATAATGTTGGCTCAGAATATTGAATGTACCATGAACTGCCAGAAGAACACTAGAAGGGATGACATACACTAAATTGTTCCTTACATGCGAGGATGGAGAGACATCATCTTATACATTTTGGACATGTCACCAGACACCAGTTCCTGAAAAAGGACATCATGCTTGGCAACGTGGAGAGGCAGTGAAAAGGAGGAAGACCTTTGACAAATGGCAGCAATAATGGGCTGAAACAGAACCGCAGTTGTGAAAACTGGGCAATGTTTCATTATCTTGGACGTAGGACTTCTATGAGTTAGAACCGACTTGATGGTATCTAACAACAACATACAATTCTGGGAAATAGGAAGAATATCTGGCCATAGCAATATGAGCAAACTAGATGCAAATATTCTTTTATTTGCCCTCTAATGTGTATTCCTACTCGTGTACTTGCTGTTAACTCTTATGCATAAAAGTCCAGGCTTGCACATGGTGCTCTCTCCTTTTCACTCCCCCCTTCACTTATCTTCATAGTGCAGAGAAGATTAAAATAAAAGTAACTCCACAGATACAAACATTTCATGATTTTTAAAGCCAATTATAGAGGTACAGTAATCCAAAGAGCCTGGCAACAGTAGATAAACCCACACATGTATGTTGAATGGATTTTTGACAAGGGTGCTATAAATACATGAGTACAAAGAGTATCTTCAATAAGTGGTTCTGGAGAAAATGGTGCTGGATTTCCATATGCCGAAATATTAAACGAGATTGAGGTCTCCTGCCATACACAAAAATAAATTCAAAATGGACTAAGTACTTAAATGTACAAAGTAAAATCATAAGATACTCATAATAAAGTGAAGAGGTGATACTTTCAATAATGAGGTATCTAGGGTTATAACAAAATGACTAATAGTGCAATAAATACATACATAAGTGGAATCTTGTATAAAATTAAAACTTGTTCTTCAAAAAACTTTACTCCAAAAGTGAAAAGACAAGCTACCAAATGCAGAAACCATAGAGTCAAGAAGAATCTAGTAAGCATTATATATATATATATAAATATATATATAAAACATTGACAGCTTAACAACAAAAAAAAACATAAACTGGCAAAGGACTTGAAGAAATCTTTCAAATGATCACTAAACATGAAAAGATAATTGCCATCATTAGCCACCAGAGAGAGGTAAGTGAATATCATTTCATTCATACAAGAATGGTAAAGATAAAAAGAAAACAAAGATAAACAGAAAATTAAAAATGTTGGTGAGAATGTGGCAAAATTGAAACCCTTCACCATCACTGGTGGGAAAGCAAAATGGTACAGTTATTGTGGAAAACTGCTAAACTAAGCGGTTCCTCAAAGAAAAACAACAACAAAACAGAATTACTACATTACTTGGCAATTCCACTTATAGGTATATATACCCAAGATTTGTAGGCAGACTCAAGCAGATACTTATATATCAATGATCCCTGTAACACTATTCACCATAGTCACAAGGTGGAGATAGCCCCTATCGCCCGATCAACGAATGGATGTGTAGGAAAAATGTGGCACATGACATTCTCAAAGGAATCAGTAAAAGAAAGGAGATCTTGATACAATATACAGTAGGGATGGAGTCTGAAGAAATTATGTGGAGTGACATATGCCAATCATCAAAGGACAATGATTGCACGGACTCACATACATGCAACAGATGAGAATGGCAAATGTACAGAGACCAATGTTTATTACTGGGATCAATATAGAAAGGAAACGATATTGTTATGGATTACTGGGTTTTCCCTTTCAATTGAAGGGCCAATTGCATTGATGAAGAATGGGGATGCACAGTTGATGTAAATGTTATCATTAAGTTGCATACCTGTATAAATTAAATGAATCACCTCCTGGAAGATGTTTCTCGGTATGGAGGTTTAGGGTTATACTTTTATGGGGCATCCAGATAATTGACTTAATAATATATTTAGTGCTCCTATTTTACGTCCTAGTTATATTTAATAGCTGGAGTCTAAAAACCTAGCAAGCTGTCAACCCAGCCACAACAGACAGTCTCTATTCACCTGGAGCAACAGAGGGAAAAGCATCATTAGGAATAGGTGGAAATGGGATGTGTAGCTAATTGTCTCCATGAACAAGTGTTTCCTCTGCCATAACACCTGAGAACTGGATGGTTGTTTGGCTACCACGACTGAACATTTTCATCAAGGATTCCATAGAAAAATACTCTGGTTTCTCTTCAGGTCATATAAATCTTCAGATCATATAAACCTTTTACTAAAGATTTCCGTGGAGAGAAACAAGTAGAGTTCTTAAAAAGTTCTTAAAAAGAGCACTTAGGGAAAACCAATTAATCACATATAAAGGTTCCCAAATATGAATATGCTCAAACCTATCAGTGGATACTATGAAGAAGAGGAGAGAGTGGAGTAATATATTCCAAAAATTGAAGGAAAATAATGTAAACCCAAGAATACTCTACCCAGCCAAGGTATCTATCAAGATACATGGAGAAGTAAGAGTTGTCCCAGACATGGGAAAACTCAAAGAATACCTTAGAAGAAACCCAACCCTATAAAAGATCCTTGCTGAACCAGTATGGGGAGAACAGCATTTATAAAGTATAAATAAGAGAATGTCACATAGAACAACCTCACCCAGGGGGAAACAAAGAAAAAACAGCTCCGAAAATAGATATGTCTTAAGGGTGGAAGGGAAACACCTAACACAAAAGGTATAAGATGATATCACATATTCCACAGTTAGAGATAATAGCCCTAAATATCAAGGGACTGAACTCATGAACTAAAAGACTGAGGCTAGCAGACTGGCTTAGAAAACACAACCCATCATTCTGCTGCCTACAGGAGATACATCTCAAGACTACAGACAAAAATAGTCTGAGAAAGGCATACCAAGCAAGCAACAATTAAAAAAAAGCAGGGGTAGCAATCCTAATATCTGATAAGATTGACCTCAAAGTGCAAACCATTAAAAGAGATAAGGCGGGACACTATATAATGCTCAAGAGAATGGTAGATAATGAACCAAGAAGCATTTAAAACATATATTCCCTGAATGAGAGACCTAGTTAATATGTAAGCCAAACACTCCCAAACATGAAAAAATAAATCACAGGCTCAACAATTACAGAGGGTGACTTCTGTAATACACCACTCCCCGAGAAAGATCACAGGGAAAGAAACTCAACAGGAGGCTAGAGATCTAAACACTATAATTAGACAGTTTCACTTGATAGATATCTATAGAGCTTTTTATCCAAATACCAAAAAATCACATTCTTTTCAAGCCCACATGGTTTATTGGAAGATAGACCACATACTGGGGTATGAGGAGAATCTACATAAATTTAAGCACATATATATCATATCATTGTCTCAGACAACTGTGTCATATGGCTGGAAATCAATAAAAAACGGAATGAAGAAAACAAGAGCAAGTAATTGGAGGATGAATAGACTCTATTGCAAAAGGAGTGCGTACTGATCCAGATCAGTGATGAAATTAGGAAATTTCTGGAAAACAATGGGGATGAAAACACAACATACCAAAACTTATGGGGCACAGCAAAGACTGTTATCAGAGGAAGTTTCATAGCAATACATGCACACCTGAAAAAGAAAGAGCGTCTCTCATAACTGATATGCTAGCACAAAATTTGCAACAACTTGAGCAGAGTCGGCAAGACAATCCCACTAATAGCAGAAGAAAAGAAATAACAAAAATCAGGGCTGAGATTCAGAAGAGAGAAAATAAGAAAACAATGGAAAAATTAATGCTGCTAAAAGTTGGTTCTTTGAAAGGATTAACAAAATGGACAAACAGCTAGCACATTTAACCAAAGAAAGGAGGGGGAAAGTTTCAATAGCAAGCATGAGAGATGAAAGAGGGGACATTACAACTGACCTAAATGAAATCAAAATGATAATTACACAGCACTATGAAGGACGGCACTCCAATGAATTCAACAACTTGGAAGAAATGGATGAATTCTTGGAAAAACAGTCCCTCCCTAGACTATTCCCGATGGATGTGAAGAATCTCAATAGACCCATACCAATAGAAGACATGGACAATGTTATCAAGGGATTAACAACAACAAAAAATCACCTGGACCAGATGACTTTACAGGAGAATTCTACCAAACATTCAGGGTAGAACTAAACAAACTCTTCCAAAACAGAAAAAGATGGCAAATTCCCAAACTTCCACAAAGCTAGTATAACACTGATACCTAAACCCAGTAAGGATCCCACAAGAATTGAGAACTACAGACCATTATCCTTAATGAAAATTGATGTAAAAATCCCTAATAAAATACTGGCCAATAGAATACAAAAGTATATAAAACAAATAATTCAACATGACCAAGAGGGGTTCATACTTGGGATGCAGGGGTGGTTCAACATATGAAAAACCATTAGTATTATTCATCACATTGACATGAAAAGCTATAAGAACCATATGATAATATTGATAGATGCAGAATAACCATTTGACAACATCCAACACCACTTCCTGTTTAAGACACTTGAGAAGATAGGAATGGAAGGAAAATTCCTCAAGACAATACAAGCTATATATGAAAAACCAACAGCTAACGTGGAGTAAAGAATAACACAATCCCACTGAATAATGCCCCAATTATTTTTTAATATTGTACTAGAGGTTTTAGCTAACAGCATAAGGCAAAGAAAAGTATTTTCCTTGAAAAACTTCTTTGCCTTCCTGGGGAAGGAAGAGGTGAAGCTATCATTGTTTGCAGATAATATGATTTTATATATGGAAAAAATCCCAAAACCTCCACAAGGGGAGTGCTAGAAGCAATAGAAGTGCATGGCAGAGTGGCAGGACACAAGATCAACAATCAGAAGTCCATTGGACTGCTATACACATCGGATAAGACCATAGAAGAGGAAATAAAAAAAGTGGTATCCTTCACAATAGTCAGGCACAAATCGAAATACTTAGGTATACACCTGATTAAAAGAATAAAAGATCTATATGAGGAAAATTACAGAACACTATTACAAGAAATGAAGAGTAACCTCAACAAATGGAAGAATATCCCATGCTTGTGGATCAGAATACTCAATATAGTAAAGATGTCAGTTCTACCCATCACACTATATAAGTTTAATGCAATTTCAATACAATTAACCTCATCTTTCTTCAAAGAAATGGAAAAAAGTGATTACGACCAACTTCACATGGAGAGGGAAAAAACTCAGAATGAGCAGAGAACTCCTTAAGAAGGACACAGTGGGAGGGCTTGCTTTACCTGATTTTAGGACATATTATACAGTCAGGGGTCAAAACAGCATGGTATTGGCATAAGGATAGATACTCCGACCAATGGGAAAGAAATGAAAACCCAGAAATAAAACTGTCATTATACAGACAACTGTATCAAATGGGAAGCAGATACCCTCTTCAACATGTGGTACTGGAAAAAATGGATATCTACCTGTGGAAAAATGAAGCAAAACCCATATCTCACTCCACGCATCAAGTAAACTCAAGGTGGATCACAGACCTCACAGTGAAACCCCAAACTATTAGGGTAATCAATGAGAGAACTTTGGCACAGGGATTACATAGGAACTTGTATTCACTACTGGTGGACCTGTAGGTATGGTCAGCCACCATGGAAATTGATTTGGCAATTACTAAAACAGATGGAAATTGAGCTACTCTGCAACTCAGCAATTCCCCTACTATGGATATGCCCAGAAGAGGCAAGAAAGAATCAACCACCAGACATCTGAGTTCCAATGTTCATCAGAGCACAGTTCATAATTGAAAGGAGTTGGAAACACTCCAAAATTCCATCAACTGATGAATGGATTAAAAAACTGCAGCACATACATACAATGGAGTACTACTAATCACTGAAAAGCAGTGATGAACGTATGAAGCCCATAACGGCATGGGAAGAACTGGAGGAAATTATGCTAAGTGAAGTAAGTCAAGTGCAAAAGAACATGTACAACAGGAGTCCGCTGAGGTAAGCTTAAAAAATGAAAAAGGGGCATAGGGAAAAGCTACTGTATACAGACATTCCTGGGGGGAGGCCCAGGTAGAATGGCAGGAGTCAGACCAAATCCACATATGGTAGCCAACTGCACTGGGGTGTGGTGGGGTGGGGGGGAATGTCAATGTGTAGAGATGGAGCATATTGTTTAGATATCTACAGGAAAAGAGGAACCAAACTTGAACCCAGTGTTCCAGGATGTGAATGCAGCATGACGACATGTAGTGGGGAGCCAGTGGAGGAGTCTGAGGGCCCAACCCCAATCCCAACTATGTGGATAGCTGCCTCTATCCCCAGGGGAGTTTTCTTTGGAGGGCAGCACTGAAGGTGCAGCTTGGGGAGTGGGGCATGCCTGGCCAGAGCACACGAGAAGAAATGAAGGGGGAGGATGAGAGAATGGAGTGCATCCTGTCCCACTGAACCTTGAGGACAATATTCCCACTCAGAACAGCCAATGCACAGAGAGGATCATATGGCCAGCCCCACTATGAAACACAGTGTCCCTCACTGATCCAAGGTCCTATGGGGACAACAATGGAGAAGCAGGATTGGGATTGTACCCTGTCTGACCCAACCACACCATGGCAAAACACTAAGGGTGTGCAACAGAGCATAGAGTTCCCGGGGGAGTGCCAAGGATATAGTTTGGGGCCAGCGTGTGGCATCCCATTGGACTCAGCCAGAGGACACTTCTAGAGGTCAGTGAACAGACCTTGAATGGTTTACAGGCTTTTATGTTGTTATTATTATTTTTTAATTTATTTATATATATCTTATGGACATTGGGTTTTTGTTGTTATCCTTTTTTATTTTCTTTAGTCGCTTCATCTTAGAATGTTTTGCGTTTTTTGTACATATTGTTATCTCTGCAGGTCTATCTAGTTAAGATAGGCTGGATGAACTGGTTGGAGGTGAAAACAATGGGACTGGTGGTGGGGGGTGGGTTTGGGGGTGGGGGGTATATGGGAGATGGGAGGAGGGGCAAGGGAGGTGTTGTTGACCAACCCAGGGATAACAGAACAAGTGATTCAAAATCCGTGACAAGCTGGATGTGAGAGGCCTGATGGGGATCAAGAGTAATGTAACAGAGAGAAAATTCTGAAACTCAAATGGAGGCTGAGCATGATAGTGGGACAAGAGGAAAGTAAAAGGAAATAGAGGAAAGAACTGGGGGGTAAAGCACATATATAGAAGTCTAAATACAGGCATGTACAGAAGTGAATATATTTATATATGGTGATGGGGAAATAGATCTACATGTATATACTTATAGGATTAGTATTAAGACAGCAGATGGGCAATGGACTTTCAGTCAAGTACTTCCTTAATGCAAGAACACTTTGTTTCATTAAATTGGCAATTCATGATGCTCACCTTTCTGACATGATCACTGAAGACAAATGTGTGCATAAGCAAAAGTGGTGAAGAAAGCTGATCGTGCCGGCTATCAAAAGATATAGAGTCTGGAGTTTTAAATGCTTGAAAGTAAACAAGCGGCCCCCTAGCTCAGAACTAACAAAGCCCATTTGGAAGAAGCACACCAGCCTGTATGACCACAAGGTGTCAAAGGGACGAGTTATCAAGCTTCAAAAAACTAAAAATCATAACATTGGGTGCCTAACTTCCTAATATGATGACAAATGTGTGCATAAGCAAATGAGGTGAAGTAAGCTGATTTTGCCTCGTTATCAGAAGACATAGCATCTAGGATCTTAACGGCTTGAAAGTAAACAAGCTACCATTTAACTCAGAAGCAACAAAGCCCACATGGAAGAAGCACACCAGCCTGTATGACCATGATGTGTCAAAGGGATCAGGTTTCAGGCATCAAAGAACTAAAAATTATATCATTATAAATGAAGGGGAGTACAGATTGCGGACCCAAAGCCCATCAATAGGTGAAGCAATATTTCCTTATAGAGGGGTCACAGGGAGGAGATGAGCCAGTCAAGGTACAGTGTAGCAATAATGAAATATGCAACTTTCTTCTAGTTTTTAAATGTTTCTTTGCACCCACTATCATGATCTCAATTCTACTTTACAAATCCAGCTAGACCAGGGGATGTACACTGGTATAGATAGGAACCAGAAATACGGGGAACCAAGGACAGATGATCCCTTCAAGACCAGTGGTGAGAGTGGTGATACCAGGAGGGTGGAGGGAAGGTGGAGTAGAAAGAGGAAACCAATTTCATGGATCTACATATAACCTCTTCCCTTAGGTATGGACAACAGGGAAGTATGTGAAGGGACACATTGGACAGTGTACAATATAACAAAATAATGACAATTTGTAAATTATTAAGGATTCATGGGGGGGGAGGAGTGGGAAAGGCAGTGAAATATTGAAAGCTGATACTGGGGGCCTAAGTGGAAGGTGGATGTTTCCAGAATGATGATGGCAACAAATTTGCAAATGTGTACTGCATACAATTGATGTATTTATTGATCATGATAAGAGTTGCATGCGCCCCCAATAAAATGATTGAAGAATTAAAAAAGATTTCATAGAAGAATTCTGATCAAAGAGGAGGAAATGTAGATCAGAATTTCAAATTCCCAGGGAATCAAGAGTGTCTGAACCCATGGCGACTGGATGAACCCCTAGAAACTATTGCCCTAAGATAATCTTTCAGATTTGAACCAAAAATACCCCCTGAAGTCATCTGAAGACTGAGCAACAGTTCACCTTAACTAGGAAAATAATATCTGCCTGGCGCCTTATGTATTTTTAAGAACTATCAAATTGACCACACCAACTAAAAAAAAAAAAAAACAAAAAACATTAGATAGGAAACTTTAGGCTAGTTGAGTTTGTTAATTAATGTAGGAAGAACAACTCAGACCAGGAGAGTGAGAGTGATTGCACAATTCAAAGAATATAATTAATGTCACTAACTGTTGAATTGGTGTATGTTTTGCTGTGTATATTTCCAGTAACAGTAGAAAGTCAATTGCAAAGGAAAAACAAAAGAAAACCTCATTCCTTAGAGTTTAAGCCTCTTCCTGACTCTGGGCCTCAGAAGAATGAAGCAGTTGGACTAGATCAGTATTTCCTTAAGGGGACTATTCTGCATCTGGGGGAAGGGGCGCTGGAGTATTCTAGTAGGACTACAAAAGTAGACTCCTACTGTGTTAGTCTGGGTGAACTAGAGAAACAAAGCCAAAACACGCATATGTATCTAAGGGAGAGGTTTATATACAAGAGGAAGTGCACAATTAGAAAAAATCTGGGCTCAGTGCAGATCAAGTTCAAAAGTCCGATATTAGCCCATATATCTGATACCAATCTATAAAGTCCTCTTCAGACTCACGAAACACATGCAATGATGCTGAATGCAGGAAGATCACAAGCTGGTGGATTAAAAGCCCTTGGATCCAGTGGTGCCGCAAGAATCTCAGAGCTGGCAGGAGTCTCCGTGTGGCTTCTCTAGCTCCAGGTATCTGGCTACTTCAGGGAAGGTCCGGGTGGCTTCTCCTCAGGGATGTCTCACCGGGAGCCAGCCTTTTCAGTTGAGTCTCAGGCAGCAAGTGTTGTCAGGTAGAAAGTCTTCAAGCGAGTGAGTGAGTATCTCCTGCTTCCAAGAAGGAAGTACTAGATTTCTCAGAATTCTCAGAAGAAAAGGCCACGCCCACACAAAGGTCTCATTGGCTGTTTCCAAATTGACAGGCTAGACTCAACCCCTGCACTCTTAATTCTCAAATTGACACCAGATTAGGTGACTGCCACACCTACACTTTAGTCTGGATTTATGGGATAGTGGATAACTGATTTTCCTTGCCAAGGAGACACTGAGTACCTTCTTAATTTTTCCTGAAAAGGAGGTGGCCATAGGCCAAATAACTTTGAGAACCTATGGATTTTAGATCCATTCCAGGTTTGACATCTTAAGAGCACAAAGTGCTCCTTTTAAAAACTTTTTTTTTGGTCAGTTCAATACTTTTTGTTTGGGGAGAACTAGGGAGGGACCTTTGACACTTTCCCTTGGAAGCTGGTTCAAAGTCTCCAGGTTCTGTTTGTTTTCTATGTCTTGTTCGCTTCCTCCACACTGGTTTCTCCCACTCCTCGGGGACAGAGGCCTCTCGGATATGGGGCCCCAGTAAGTCAGTGGCTCATGGCTGCCCTGGGGCCCAACAGCCTGAGCATGTCAATGGAGAAAGCTACTTCCCGCAGGACCAGAAGGAGGGAGGCCCAGTTGCTTTGGCTCCAGCCTTGTATGTGTACCAGGCTGGGGAAGGCATGGCCGCAGGCCTCCCTGTGGGAGGGGCTGTGCATGGGGTAGGGCCTGGAAGTGTCCCCTCTGGTGGCTCCAGTGCTGTGTAGCTGGCTGTGTGTGGGAATGGGCGCCACTCCTGAGATTTCTTGGGGATGATGAGAAGAGCTCATGCTGATCCCTGGGTAGGATCAACTTTCCCTCCACAATCTGGGAAACTCAGGATAGAAGCCCCATGAAGGCTTAGTCCACTGTGGACCTGGAGGTATTTTGTAAAGGAACCTGGGGAGAAAGGTGGAAGTGTGTGTGTGTGTGTGTGTGTGTGTGTGTGTGTGTGTGTGTGTGTTGGATGTGACAGGGACCTTGGTGACCTTCAAACATGGCTGCTCTTTTTATAGAGACTCAGGGGCTGGGGAGCTCAGTTTGGAATGGATTTGGAAAGCAGAGACTCAGTGAGATGTTAGCATGAGTCTGGTGCCAATCACTGGGGCCATGGGCGCTCAGTTCTGATCATGAATAGCATGTGTTAAATACATCCCCTCCTTTGCACACACTCCATAGGCACTTGCCTCAAAATCAGCCCTTGTTGGGCATTGTGGGGCTCTCTACATCTCTGGGCAGCTAAAACTCTCTGAATTGCTGTGTACAAGAGTGGGTGCATTTGGAGTTGGCGGGATCTGTATTGCTTTCTGTGGGACTGTCCCAGTCAGGTATGTTGAGTTCATGGAGTGTCCGAATGGATTTTAAGAAAAAAATGTATGCTTAAGTTAAGATTTCTTAAACTGAACTGCAAGGACAATGCTTAACCTCTGGCTCTCCTCCCTCCCTGATCTTTGCTAAGATGAAGGCTCTGTTCTGACAGCAAAGGGGCTGTGCCTGAGGAACCTGTTTAGACCTGTCTCTTCCTTTTGTTTGCTTTCTTTTTGTCTCTCTGCAGAAACCTGTCTCCTGAGCGCTGGTTACCCTTCATTCCATTGTGGGCCCCACAGCATGTCTCCCTCCCCCCAGCTAGCTCCCTTCTTAGCTCCCAGTTTTACTGGCTTTCCCCGGGCAAACTGTGCGGGGGCAACAATCATTGACTGGTGCAACTCGCAGGGAACCCAGTGAAAGCGATGGAATGCCAAGTTGCTACAATGATTTGAACTAGTAAAACGCATGAGAATGGAGACCATGGTTTCTTTGGTATGGATGGTAACCAAATATGTACACACACAAACAAACACACACACAACTGGGGTGCAAGGGACTAAGTATCTCTTTCAAGGGGCTTTCTAAACTTCACAGAACACATGACTGCTTGGAAAATGTAATCACCTTCTTTGTGTTGTGCATGTAGAAATTGTTAAGACCTTGAATCCTCCCTACCTCCCAGCAAAAAATATAAAATGTAGAGAGTAAATCTAAGGTTTTATCATTAAGGATCAAGACTCAGCCCACTCTCCAGGATGAGCCTAGTAAATCACAGCTAGCCATCACGGATAAGGGTTCAAGTGTAAAGTCCTCTGCCATGTTCTCCTCAGACTAAGGGTCCATTTTGACTTATGTGACATATGGACATCCTTCTTGCAAACTCTGCCTTTGTTGCCCCTAACTTCCACAGTAAAATATATCAAGTAGAATATGGATGCTTTTTCAGGACCCACTGAAGGAGCCTTTCTCACTTGTCTCTGATTTTACTGTGGGAACTTGCTGCAGAAAAGCATCTTACAGTCGAATCTCTGTCATCATCACAGCATCCGCTCAGTACTGCTGATTCAACATGGATCTTGCTCTGCGACGGGTCAAGGACTGATCCATGAAGCCAAGTCTCCACCATCAAAATTACTCACTTGTTTAGACACATGAGAGAGAGCCTGTGTGTGTGCATGTTGTGTGTGCATGTTTGGGGATGAAAAGAATTATTTAACACTTTGGCTTTGAGCAACAGAATTATGAATTGCCCATCTGCTGTACTAGGGACTCTTAGCCATGCCACAGAAGCTCTAAAAAGGGAGCATCTTATCTGGTTATCAGGTCTTTTCCTCCAATCCATCCTACACAACCCACATCACATTACTCTTCCCATGCCTCCACTTTTTACTATACTTTTTTCAAGACCTTGCTTAATCACTCAAGTTCATATTATTCCTGACAAAAAGAATCTTAAAGCGTTCCTTAAACAAGAGTTCCTTTTGAGCTCTTGCTCTCTGCCACCAAAATTTAATTAGCTAGAATGCGGAATGATTAAGTGCAATGAGTATATAATCTTTCTATCTGGAAGTCGGGTCCTTGTAATCTGCTCACCCTGCTCATAGTGCCTGTATGTGTATTGAGACCCCAGAGCGATTTCTCAAAATGGTTGTCTAGTGGTCTTGAACATCATGCAGTACAATGAGAAAAAAAATCCAGAGTAGAAGATCTCTCTTTTAAAAGTAAAGTTGGTCATTAAAGAATTGGCCGTGTGCCTCATTTCTTAACCTAAAAGCTCTTCTGAAAAGATGACAGTGAAGTAAATTTCTACAAAGCAATGCACATTTCCCCCTAGGCTTCTACCATAGCTTGGGAGAGGTGTCGTGCAACTCATATTTTTCAGATAGTCTTGGAAGACTTCCATTAACGCAGGTCTTTTCAGAGTAGACCCAAGGTGCCTTGGGTTAAGAATGTCTGCTTTACAAAAAACTGGCTTAATCATTACCTAGGGGCATAGCAGATAAGGCTGGGGGGGGGGAAATGGGGGAACTAACAACAAAGAATATGAGAAAAATGTTCTGAAATTGATTGTGGTGATGATCGCATAACTCCTGTTAATAGGATTGAATAATTAAATGATTTGATAGGTGAAGTACATGCCAATACATTTTTATTTTTAGAAAAAAGGTCTGACTTAGAGATGATGAGTACTTACTCTTTGATGTTCTATAAATCTGCCTTCACTTTGAAAGTATTGAAATAATCCCTACTCACAACAAATTCTTCATTCTAATCACTGCTGCTTTTACACCACTGAAAAGTCTTTGAACCCTTTTTTGGACTAAAGAACCAAAACTTATTGCCATTGGGTCAACTCCAACTCATACTAATTCTACACAACAGAGAAAAACAGCTCCCTAGAGATTTTGAGGAGTTGAACCTTTTGTTTTGTTTTTGTTTTTTCTGGGGGGTGGCATCACTGCCCTCTGGTGGTGGGAGTAGGAGGCCCAGCCTTTGCTCCTGTGGAGCCTCTGTTGGAATTGAACCTCCATCCCATGGGCCACAGTCCCACGCACAACCACTACGCCACTGGGGCTCAGCCCCGAGAAGGTGAACCTTTTAAGAGAGTAGTCTCATCTTTCTCCTAAGCACTGACTGGTAGGTTTGAACTTCTACCCACACAGTTAATAACCTAATACCAAACCCACTATCCCACCAGGACTCTTTCCCTTGGACTAAATCCCACTGCTATGGAGTTGATTCCAACTTGAAATCCAGCAGATAGCTTCATTGTTCTCCCAGGGGAGGCTGGTGGGCTTGAACTATGGACCTTGCAAATTTAGCAGCTTGACAGGGCTACCAGGACTCCTTAGAAAGGTAAAGGATGAGATACACATGAACCAAATAATGTTGTAAATGTCATGTTAACCATAGTGGCTCTGTTACATTAAAAGGGGGGGGGGGAAGATAAAGAAAAGAAAGTTCAACCCCTCTGCCATCTGATTGATTGTGACTCAGAGCGATGTGATGTCGGAATTGAAGCACCGACCTTGCAGTCAGAGTACCACCAGCACTCCTTTCTGTGCTCTTCATTCCAGGCACCATACACACTATTGAGAGTAGATGTGATTTCATAACATTTCTCAACTACTCTCGCATTCCTTTTGGTCAACTGCTTGTCAGATGTAATTTAGTTGTTGTGGCTTTTGCTTCAGACTGGGGATGAAGCCATACACTTAGCAGTGGGTTTGCTTTAGGATGGCTCTTAATGAGCATGGGAGCTCTGTCATTTTCAAATACTAACATTAATATCCTCTCCAGTATTGGACATGGTTCATTGGCAGGGATACTCTCAGGCCAAGTATCTGTTTGGTGAGGGTTAATTTATTGAGAGTGAGAGAACCATAGAAACAAAACAATAGCAACAAAATAAACTCCCTGCCAGGGTGGCCATTCTGACTTGTAAGGACCCTATAGGGTAGAATTTCTCTTCTGGGTTTCTGAGAATGTAGCTCTTTACAGGAGTTGAAAGCATGGTCTATCTCCTGTGGAGCAGCTTTTGTTTTTGAACTGCTGACCTCGCCCTTAGCAGGCTCAGTGAATAACCACTATACCACCAGGGCTCCAATCCACTTCCCTAGAACCATGGAATCAGGGTTATTTCTGAACATACAGGCCAAAAAAATCCCTGAGGAGCCTAGTGTCACCCTCAACCTCTCTCCCTTCAGAATATCTTGCAGAGCCTGGGCAACAGGGCAGATTGTGCCAGACCCGGGGAGGGTGCCTGTCAAAAGCCATCTAGCACACATTTGAAGGAGGCCTAGTCAATGTAATCATTCTAGATGAGTGGTACCACTCACTGCTCTAAGAAGGTTGCAAAAATCAAATCAGCTAATCTACGGCTTAGTTTCTTTCTCAGGGTTTCTCGATTTAAATAGAAAGAGAAGTAAATAATATTTTCTTCTACCGCAGTGAATTGACTGGCATGGTGTCCCCCAGTTTAGAAGCTCACTGAAGCAGGCTCTGGATAAGTGGGTGCTGCTATAAAGCACATCACCTACAACTTCTTCTGGCTCCTTTGCTGCTGTCATTGTCAGCTGCTGAGGAAGGTCAGAGGATTCGCCCTGGGCCAAAGACTGGTGACACAGGAGCCGATTCCAGGGTGGACTGGGTGAAAAAGTCATGGTGGGGGAAATGGTAGTGAAGATTGGAGAGTTAGAGATGCTGGGGAAAGGGGTTGGGGGTGGGGGAGAGCCCAGAGGGAGAAAAGCAGCAGCAGCTGGAGACCAAGGAGGACAGAAGAGAACAAGGAGATTAAAAAAGGCAAACAGCTGGAGAGAGGGGATGAGGACTGGCTTCGGGCGGAAAAACAGTGCCCCATGTTGACATGCCAGATGTTCATCCGTGTCTTGACATTTGAAGTCTCTGCCATATAACCAAGGGGGCTTCAAAATGTTCATGGAAAACTTCCCGTTTTGAAAATTCTTCATTGTGAACTGGGTGTTAGTTAATATAACAGTTTCCCATTCACCCATGCAAACACATGTTGTGTCACCTCACTGATTGAAATGACTTCGCTGTACAATGTCCCATCATCTGTGCCACTTCCTCCCAGTGGTTCCAGTTTGCATCCTTCCTTCTTTCTGAACCTTTCTGCCTTGATCTCCAATTGTCAATTTATTCTAAGGCATGCATAACTCCCTAATGTCATGGTGCCCTGTATAGACCTGTCTATTGTTTGGCTACACATTGAGCTATGGGAGTAAGTTCATTTCCAAATCTGAAGGATGACTAAGGGCTATAGTCTTGGGTTTCCACCACCATCAATCAGTTATATACATCAAAAACCCTTGCATTAACTTTTCATTCTATGTATCTGCAGACTTGTAGAACCCCCAGGGTGAGCCCAAGTAAAATAGAGCAATCCCTACAGACTTTTTACACACAACTCTTCCCCAGATATGTTTGTGTGCATGTGGTGGTGGCGGTGGCGAAAGGGCTTATGCTGAACCGGCCTTCTCTCCTCACAGGGAACCGGAAGGAAAGAACCAGATATACATCCCTGAACAACAAAATAAGGGGCACTGGGAGCAACAAAAAAAAAGGTTAAGTGCTAGGTTTCAGATTTAAAGGTGTTCGGTTTAAATCTAATGAGAGGCTCTGCAGGAGAAAGACCCAGACTGACCGAAAGCAAAGCTAGTGCTAGCAAGGCAATTCGAACTGACAGCAACCCTACGGGGCAGAGTAGAGCTCCTTCAGGTCTCCCAGACCGTCAGTCTTCATGGGAACAGACAGCCCTCTTCCTCAGAGGCTGGAGGCTTCCAACGATTGACCTAGGGGTTAGCAGTTGCTAAAACTCCAGCCAAGTAAACTCTATCCTGTCTTGTGAGGTTGGTATGAGTTGGAATCAATTCAATGGCACCCAATAATATTGAATTAGACTTTTATTATCATAGATAGGCTTTTTTGTAATTTATTTAGGTGATGAAGGATAGGGCAGTTCTTAAGATAGAGTTTTTTTTTCCCCAATAATCTATTGGGAGCTCTTACAGATATCATTACCTTCTGTAGTTCAATCACATCAAACATTACTGTATAATTGCTACCACAATCAGTTTCAAAACATTTTCTTTCTTCTTGAACTCCCTCATATCCCCTTTATCCACTGCTTCTCCCATCCTACCTCCCAGGAACTATTATTATTATTATATGTCATGTCTTCCACCATCCATTATATCCATTCAGATACAATTCTATTGTTAGCTCCCCTTGAGTGGGGTTATGTATTCATCAAAGCTATCAGCTCTCTATTGTCCCCTCTCTGTCCATACTTTCAGTGAACCATTACTATTGCTGTCTCTGAAGGGTTATCCTTCTTGGCTTTCATGTATCCAAGGATCTTAATTATACAAATGAACACAAACAAGTCTAAAAAGGTTAATGAGGTAAAACAAAACCATAATACTAAGGGGAGAAAATATTAAAGAACTAAAGGATAGTTATGTGGTTCATCACTGCCATACTGCACCCTGGATTTATCATCTCTTCCAACTGGTCTTTCCGAAAGAGAAAAAGACTCCAATTATCTTACAGGTGCTAACCAAAAGGTCAGTGGTTTGAGCCTACTAGCTGCTCCATGAGTGCAAAACAAACAAACCTGGTGATCATCTGTTGGCCTTCAGATTACAACCTCCAGACAAACACACAACAGTGATGGGCATTTAATGCAGAGCAAGTTTTCAAATTTATTAGGAAGGAAAGAGGTGGTACTGGCTAAAAGGTTGGCAGCTCAAACCCACCCAGAGGTTCCATGAAAGACAGGCCTGGTGATGTGCTTTGAAAAGGTTATAGCCTTCAAACGCCTATGGGGTTCAGTTCTACTCTGTACCTATGAGGCTGCCATGAGTAAGAATGCACTCCATGGTAACTAACAACAATGGGAATGAAAGGAAAGGGATGGCAAGGCCACCCTGAAGAAGTTTCTGCAACTCAAGAGCATCCCAAACGATTGAAATAAATACACCAAGAAAGAGAATCACTCAAAAGAACAGTTCTTTCCAGATGATAAAACTCCAAGAAGGAGAACAGAAAGTCACCCTTGTATCTAAATTTAAAAGTTCAGAGGACAGAGGGAAACTCTTTCTGCTGAATTTGCTTCCCTAGATCCTGGTGCTGGGTCTGGTTCATGATGGCCCTATAGGTTTTCAAAGGCAGTATTTTTCTGTGGGCATCACTGCACCCTGGTGGGGGTAGGAGGCCCAGCCTTGCTCCTGAAGAACTGCTGCTGGATATGAACTGCCAACCCTGGGGTCCACAGTCCCACACTCAACCACTACGCCACCGGGGCTCAGCCCAGGCAATAAATCTTTATGGGAACAGATGGCCTCATCTTTCTCCTGCAAAGTTGGTGGGTGGGATAGAACAGATGATCTTACAGTTGGCAGTGAAAATTTCCCTAGTAGCATCTCTAGAACTCCTTTATGTCATTTAAAAAGGTTGACTCCCAATAAGATGGTCTTAAGAACAAAAAAAGAGAATATGAAGGACTGCTTATAATAAAAATGGTATCATTTTGTATGTAGGGAAAATAACAATTTTACATCCTCCTAAAGCATGTCAAATAAAGTTTAGCTACTAATTTAATGGCCTTGGACAAACCCATGGCAAGTTTATTGGTTGCCCACAGAGAGTCAAACAGACCCTGGGAGAAGATGCTTCTGCAAAGCGCAAGGCGGCACATCAACAGGCAAAGAACTGTGCCTGGAAGGGCATACCTCTGAGAAATCACTTTGTTTTAGCACTGTTTCAAATGGTTGGAACCCTGTTTTTCAGGAGTGTTTGGTGTCATGTATTGGCATAGGAAGGGATCCCTGATAGCACAGAGGTTAAAGTACTTGGCTTCTAAGGGGAAAGTTGGCACCAGCTGCTCTGCAACAGAAAGTTGTGGCCAAATCTGACACCCTTCACAGAGGTGACTACACACAAAACCCTGTGATGAAGGAGTCCTCCTGATGTAGTGGTTATGCATTGAGCAGCTATATGTAAGGCATGCAGTTTGAAACCAGCGGCAGTTCCTCTGGAGAAAGACAGGGCTAACTGCTCTTATAAACACTTGCAGTCTTGTAAACCCACAAGGGGTAGATCTACCCTGTCCTCTAAGGTTGCTCTGAGTTGGCATCTACTCAATGACAGTGGTGAGTAAGAACAGTAGAAACAATGATCCGTAATAATCAACATATGTAGACATGTAAGCTAACAGATGCGGGAAGTAGAATGGGATTGTACACACATACATACACTCCCATGTACCTGTTTGGCAGAGGATATTTCTATATGTGCATTTACAAACACTGCACATATATCCAATAGTATTTAGCATGTACAGGAGGGCAAAGTCATGAAAATTTCTTAGATATAGCTAAACATCTTGTGGGGATTTGGAGCTGGGCCTGGAGCTTAGAACCATAGCCTTGGGGACACCCAGATTAACTGGCACAAAAGAGTTAACAAAGAAATTGTTCTCCATCTTACTTTGGTGAGTACTGGTTGAGGTCTTAAGAATTAATGAGTGACCATCTGATGTGTAACTATTGGTCTTTCCCTACCTGAAGCAAAGAGAAGGAAGGGAAATCAAAGATGCATGGAAACCAAAGATCCATGCGAGAGCAAAGGATGAGGGATCCTGCAAACTTTAGCATCCACCAACTGTGAGACCAGAAGACACCAATGCTCTCAAAGACATCATATCAGAAGAGCCTGAATAGATTAAGAGAAAAATGTGCGACAACGCTCAAGATCATGAGAAACTCGGCTTACTGGTCTAATAGAGACTGGTGAAACCTTCCGGACTATGGTCGTTCGCATCATCCTTCAGGCCTGAAATGGAATGTATCCCTGTGGCTGAATTTTCAGCCAAATTATAACTCTAAACCAGATTTACCGCCAATGAATCAAGTGGAGCTCATAGCAAACCTAGGGGACAGAGTAGAAGTGCCTTTTCCCATTTCTAGGACTTTAAAGCTCTCCAGGAATAGACAGCCTCATCTTTCTTCTAAGGAGCAGCTCCATGTGTATTCCATGATGCCGCCAGGGGCTCAGACCAATCATGGGTTGATGTGGGGAACAATACCACTCCAAAATTGTGCGCACCTAAAGTTCATCAACCACTGAGAAGAAACGAGTAGCATGTGCCTAAGGACACAATTCTGAAGGCAGGAAGAGTCAGGATAGAAGGAGCAATGTCACAGGGAGGAAGTGGGATGAGGATTCTTATACTGTGAGGATTACAATTAATGACAGGAAACATAATATGTATGACTGATTGGATGGAAACCTTACCTCCCCTGTAAGTCTTCGGTAAAAATCAATAAAGCAGTTAAATATTATGAAACAACATACAGACTTGGAAACCCCATGTGCCAGTTCGACGCTGTCCTATAGGGTGCCTTTCAGTTGGAATTGACATGACAGCTGTACATTTGGTTTGGGTCTGGCAAAAGGAGAGGACACACTGCCCAGCAAGTTATGGACTTGGTGTTTTCCCAAGGGAGGAAGTGAGCCTGCCAAGGACTGCAACATACCTCAAGGCTGACCCAGCATTCTATTCCCCTCCCGGTTCACAGGGCTGGAGAAGAGCAGTTTGACATCTAAACGAGCCGCTCTGTTCAGTTAAGGAAAGCAGTTTCAAACCTTCCAGACATCTGCACAAAAGGGGTTATTAAGGAGCTGTCCTGCAGAGTCAATAGTGTAGGGGCCAGTTAAAACAGTCCAGCTGGACCCTAGGAATGCAAGAGCAAAGAGCAAAGGACTAAACAAGGCTTGGGAAGGCATGCAAATTCACGCATCCATGTTCAGAGTTTGCCTCATGTGCACTGGTAGTGCTGATAGGAGTCTTTAAGTTTCTTGGGAATCCTCTTTATCCTATGGACAACAGAACAATATCCTGCATGTTCCCACACCAGTCCACAATTATTCCTATTTGTGAGTGATTGCTGCAGCCACTGTGCCAATACATCTACTTGAGGATTTTTTTTCTTTTTTTCCACAGACTCTCTTACTTTACCAAGCCTGGTGTCCTAGGGACTGGTCTTTTCCAGTAACATATCCAAAGCATTTAAGATGAACTCTTGTCATTTCCTCTCTAAGGCGCATTCTGGCTGTATGTCTTTCAAAGCAAATTTGCTCATTCTTCTGGCAATTCATGGCATGGGCACTATTCTTCACCACCTGAATTCAAATATGTCAATTCTTTTTTGGGGGGGCATCACTGCCCTCTGGTGGTCATGGGAGCTACCCAGCCTTGCTCCTAGAGAGCTGCTGCTGGATTTGAACCACCAAGGCTGTGGGCCGCAGTCCCACACTTAATCACTACGCCACCAGGGCTCAACCCTTGTCAATTTTTTAAAAACAATTTTAATCATAGAATTCAATAGTTCAATCATATTAAGAAGAGCTGTACAATCATCACCACAATGAATTTGACAATATTTTCTTCTGTCTTGTACTCACTGTTACTAGCTACCCATTTCCTCATGACCTTCCCTGCCATACACTCAAAGAATCATTAATCCAGTTACTGCCTCTATAGATTTGTCTATCCTGGATTTCATATACAGAAAAAACATTTTTTTTACAAAACATTAAAAAACTATCAACAATAACAAAGTGAAACAGAGAAAAACCTCAATGGAAAAGAAAGCAGAAAATAATAAAAACTAGAGCAAATTTAAAACGGGTCAAAAGGGAAATCAGATGATGATGGTGTGAAATTTTAACCTCACTGCTTCTGCAATAATCCCCTTTCCAATGCACTCTGCATTATAGCAAGACTATTCACATCCCTGGTCTATGGTCAGAGGGGATTCACCATTGGCTTAATCCACAGGTTCAAATACATCAATCCTTCATCAGTCTTCCTTATTCACTATTCAGCTTCTGCATGCATATTACAGCATTGGAAATACCATGGCTTGACTCAGATACACCTTAGTTCTCAAGGTAACCCCTTATTCCTTTGGAATACTTTAAAGAGATCAGTGATTTGAAGTCGGTTTCTCTAATGCAATACATTATTTGATTTCCTGACTGCTGTTTCCATGGGCATTGATTATGGACAAAGTAAAATTAAATCACTAACAATATCAATGTCTTCTGTGTTTAACATGATGATGCTTATTGGTTGAGGCATGAGGATTTTAGTCTTCTTTATGTCAAGGAATAATCCAGATTTCAGTTTTTGTATCCTTATCGGCAAGTAAGTATGTCAAGTGCTTTTCACAGTCTACTATAGCTGCTTGGAAGATAGGATATTCCTGTTCTTGACTCCTAAAGTATAGCTTGATCTCATTAAATAAACCTAAGAAACATCCCCAGGAACTTGAGATTTTATATATTAACTTTTAGATTTTTAAAATCTAAAATCTGTGTAGACTCTCTGCTTTTTGCATATTGATGGAAAAAATCCATGTGGTGAAATTCTATTTGCCCCCATCCCACAACCCTTCAACTATGTAAGTGCTTTCAAAGGAGAACTAGAACCAGGCTCTCAGATGCTTGGAACCAACATCAGAGTATGTTATGGAGGGAATCCATTACTTTCTTTTTTTCATGTTTAATCACTTTATTGGGGGCTCATACATCGTTTCTCATAATACATGAATACATATATTGTGCCACACTTCTTCACATGCCTGCAGCTCTCACCGCTCTCTGAACCTCCACCTTTCCATCTGAGCCTCTGACCTCAGCCTCCCATCCCTTTCCCTCCATCCTTGCTCCCCACTCCCCCACCAACTCTCAATACTCCATAAATTATTGTTTTGTCCTAACTTACACTGCTTGATGTCTCCCCTTGCCCTCTCCCCCAGGGTCTGTCCCCCCAGTAGGGGATTATAAGTAAATCCCTGAAATTGGTTACTCCTCTCCACCCTACCTTCCCTCCACCCATCCTGCAGCTTCATTCCCACTACTGGTCCCATGGGGTTCATCCATCCTGGGTTCCCCGCCTTTCCATTTCTCCTCTCCACAGTAGTGTAGAACCAGGACCGTGACAGTTGGAGTGAGGAAGCCTTCAGGAACTAGAGAAAAGTTGCAGGCTTCATTGCCACCTCACTAACTCTCACTAGTCTGTCTCCTCCCCAAGACTTCCCTGTGCGAGTGTCCAATTACCCATAGGTGGGCCTTGGGTCCCACTCCGCTCTCCTCCCATTCATAGTGACATGGCTCTTGTTCTTTGATGTTTGATATCTGCTCCCTTCAGCCTCCCCGCCCCGTGATCACACATGCTAGTGCTTTTCTTCCATGTGGGCTTTGCTGTTTCTGGGCTAGATGTCCATCCATTCACCCTCAAGCCTTTGCCATCCCAGGTACTTTATCACTTGGTTGTTGGGTTCCATCAGATTTCTCCTCTCTGTCTGCATCTGCTCCCTTCTGTCTTCCATGATCTTGTCGCGAGGGTGGGCACACAGTAATATGATTTTTGTTCTTTGATGCCTAATAGCTGGGTCTTTCCACATCTCATGGTCGTGCAGGTTGGTGTGCATCTTTTAAGGTGGGCTTTGTTGTTCCTGGGTCATATAACCGTTTATTCACCCTCGAACTTTTAAGACCTCGGATGTCACATCTTTTGATAGCTGGATATCATCAGCCATCTTTATCACTCTTGCTCAATCCCCACATGTCCTCAGTGGTTGTCTCATGCGAGATTGCTCACAGTGGTACAATTTTTCTTGTTTGATGCCTGTGGCCCGGTCCTTTTGACATCTTGTGGCCACTTCTTCCCTGTGGGCTTGGATACCTCTCTGCTAGATGTCCATTTGTTTGTCTTCAGACTTTTGAGACCCCAGACTCCATGTCCTTTGGTAGCTGGGCACCATGGGTTTTCTTCACCACATTTGCTTATGAACCTATTTTACTTCAGGTATCACAATTTGTCAGTGAGCATTGTGAAATGCCAAATTAGTAGAACAAAGTATTCTTGCCTTGAGGGAGAGTGCCTGGGTAGGGATCCAAGGTCCAGCTTCTATCTTAGTATTAAATATATATATATATATATATATATGTATCAGGATTCTTCCCTCCTTATAATATGTGCTTATGTTTACATATGTACATATCTGTATTTAGACATCTGTAAGTGCCCTTTGCCTTCTAGTTCCTTCATCTATTTCCTTCTGCCTTCCTCCCATTCCATTGTCATACTCGGTCATCATTTGGTTTTCAGTACTTTCTATTGCATTACCCTTACTTCGGCCCCACCAGTTCTCCCACACCCTCCCCACCACCGACTGTGGACTACCCATTGTTCTCTCCAGCCCTGAGTCTGTTCAGGCCCCCCTTCCTCTGCCCTCTCCCCCGTGTCCCCCAAGTCTTCCTCTCCTCCCCACTGTCCAACCAGTAGTGCTCCTTTCTTAATTAGATCCATTTTGGGGGGTATAACTTAACAGTTGGGTAGAGATTTAGGGAAAGAGGAGGAGGAGGAACTAAACCCAGGGAAGTACATGTTGGGTAAAGAAGCACAGTAAGGGAGAGGGAAGGTGGGGGGAGAAAAAGAGGGATTTTAAAGTGAAAGGATATCAGAGGGAGGGAGGACTCTAGCCCACCCGAGGGGGAGAGTGCGGATCTTATCTCCACAGAAGCTGGAGCAAGCATGCAGATCTTGCCATGAAGCACCCAACCTTGAAGACAGAATGGTCACATGGAAGAAGGCATAAAAAGAGATTGCTACAGGGCCGGCCACATCCAGACCTGGAAGTAGGGGCGGCAGAGAACAGGCTTGGGGAGGGACCAGAATGTCATACGCACATGGAGACAGGTATATACAGAGGATGAGAAAGAGAGATGGACCGGTCCCCATGATGACTAGAATCCATTACTTTCTGTCTTCAGATACTAAAATCTCTATCAGGGATAAAAAAAATGGGGGCATCGTAGATGTGTTTGAATTCGTGTAAGATCTGACTTCAGTTCAGATCTATAATAAGATTTTCTTATTATCTCCAAGCTAACAAAAAACACATTGTTCTTTCCCATTCCCCTGGTTGGTAGGTCTGATCAAGTGGCCAGGAGCTGTACCTTTGTTTCAAACTTCAATTCTCATTTGCTTTCACTTGGTTCAATTTCATTTGTTCTGTCTTTGAAGAGGTTCAGAAAGATAACCCTTAGTCCACGATTAGATGCAGGTATGACAGACTGTCGGAGTCACTTATAGAGATTGGGACAGATTTGAATTCAAATTCCTAGAAGGAGAATTGAGGAAGAACTAGGGAATCTGGCATACTCACTCTAAAAGGAACAGATGGACAATTAAGGTAGAAAACTATCTTCCCCAGCATTAGCATCCAGCATATATAAAGAACAATCATGTATCATTACCTTAGAAATGTAGGTAGAAGAATCACAGAATAATTCACAGAATTTCACAGAATAAATACACACGTCCAATGTTTATATGAAAATTCACTTAAACTGAGATGCAGCTAGGAAATTGGGATGATTTTCATGAATCAAATTGGCAAAAGTATCGGAGTTGATGTGATTGTAGAAACATGGATGCTCTTGCAAATGCTGTTGGGAGTGTAAGTTGGAATAGATATTTTGGGAGGGGGAAATTTAGCAATTTTAAAAATTAAAAATGTCTGTTACTTGAAGCCTATGGATGACAACGAGAGCCCCAAATATATTGCCAGCCTTTCCATGTGGATAAAACCCCTGGAGGCTCCCCTCTGACCAATGGCTGGGGATATATTTTTTAAAAAGAGTGCATTGGAAAGTAGATCGATGCAGGTACAGTTAGATTATAATTTAACACCTTATCACTTACTGTCAGTTTTAAAGCTAATTTTTTCTAGCTTATCATATTTTCCACCTTTTTTGGGGACCGTGATATTTCTGTTTTATTTTGTAATTGCTGTTGACCGAAATTGTATGGTTTTCTTTATATGAAGTCTGGGATAACTAAATCTATAGACAGTAACTGGATAACTATTTCTCTGGGTTCTGGTGTAGGAGGGTGGAGAAAGGTGGGGAGCTAATAATAATGAGTACAAGAATGAAGAAAAGGTTCATTAGATTGTGGTGATGATTCCACAATTATTTTCAATATGCTTAAATTGTTGAATGTATGGAATGGGAATTAGGTATCAAATTGAAATAAAAGCATTTTACCCTGGTTTCTGGTGAAACTGAACCTCAGAATCTATGCTACAGAAGAGCACAAGGAGACCTATGAAAGGATTTCCACTTGGGTATTTCTATTTTCTAGAATAGGGAAAAAAACCTGGTGACACCAGTAGCTGGAGAAGGACATCATTGCCTGGTAAAGCAGAGGGGCAGTGAAAAAGAGCAAGATGGATTGACACAGTGGCTGAAACAGTAGGCTCAAGCACTGGGACGGTCCCTAGGAGGATGCTCAGGTCTAGGCGGTGTTTGGGTCGGTTGTGTAAGGTTCAGAACCAACTCGATGGCACCCAACCACAACAATAAAGTGTGCATTAGATAGAAGAATTGCTGAATTCAACCATGGGGTAGACGACAAGATCTCCAGGACCTATGAAGTAGGAGGGAAAGTCATGAAATAGATGCTTGTGATTCCACTTTGGAAAACAAACTACTTATATACATATGTAAGTATACATAGCTCTGTTAAGCCAAGGCAAATACCTGAAGGACAAGAGCGAGACCTATAGAGCAGAAAGGGAAACTTTTGCTTTGTCCGTACTGCTTCCAATAGTCTTTTATAATGAACTTATGTATTTATTGCCATCAAGTCAATTCCAATTGATAACAACCGTGTACGGCAGGGTAGAAATGGCCCCTTTGGGTTTCAGAGACTGGAAATCTTTATGGGAGCAGATAAACTCATCGTTCTCCCCTGGAATGTGTGGTGAGTTTGAACTGCTGTCCTCACAACCTACTTTGCCACCACAGTTCCTTATACTTGTGGCAGACTTTTTTTTTTTAAAGATATTTCCTGGTTGTAGAGAAGAGAGGCCAGGGTATCAGCTTTGGTGGCAACATTGACCGTAACCTTCCTGGGAAGGCATTCGTAGGTAAATGAATAAGGGAGAAATAAAAAGACTCAGATAATATCCTGGAGCCTGTCATCTGTTTGCCAGGTGACCTCACAAAGCCATTATTCTTCTATGAGCCTGTTTTCATTAGGGGATATAATTTGAGATGCTCATGGAAATGCTTTCCTTGCCTGATCATTTTATAGTTCTTGAGTTCTGAATCTGTTTTCTTTTAGTGAGGAAATGGTTTTTTAGTCCCTTCCCTCAAAATCAGGTACAGCTTGACATTTCAATTGATTTTAAATGGGAGAGAATAGAAAGAAAAGGTCATTCTCTTTCTCTACCTCTAGATTGGAAGGTTAGTTGACCTATTGTGATCCCCTTCCTTTGATAGTGTGTATACAGTGAGAACACATTAAGTGCTGGAAGTCCAAAGATATGGAGTCACCAGGGTGCCCATAATTCAGAAAACAGGTGTTTATTTTGCTTGAACGCCCTTCACTCCTTATAGTCTGTGTTATCCCCAAAGATTCTGGTTTATTCAGTGAAGATCAGAAATAAAAATCATTTGAGATGATGTAGGATATAAGTAGACAGGGGGATTGCTGAAAAAGCTGCCATCTATTATAATTTTATCCAACAATTTGAACAATGCGTATGAAAGTTTGCTCATGAGGGACAAAAGACAGTGACTATCTCACACCATGCCATTAGAGATGTCCTGAGTTTTAATGCAATGCCTACACATCCTTGTTTATGTTTATATGTTTTATATTTCATGGTTTCTCCACCCCCTGCATTCTCTAACTAACAAGCAAAGTGACTTGGGGCAAACCACACCTCCACTTTGTAGATAACAATGGGACCATCTGCTTTCCAGACCAGCTGGGAAGAATCACGAAGAGCTACATGAGTTATGAAAATGTACACACTGATATAAGCATTTCATAGCCTGGTTCTGCCAAAAATAATTGACATTTGGAAATATTTCAGATGAAACCTTGAGAACTTTGGCATTAAGTCAACAAAGGAATCCTCTTCCTGGTCCCTCTGAGACATTGGCTCGCATAGTCCTTCTGTCTATGTATCATTAGTTAGCAAAGCTCTGTCAACTGGTCCGCATCACTTTGGCTATTCTATGAGATCCTGAGAGTAAATTCTAAGCTGTCTAAGTCTAAGGAAAACATACCCACTGCAGATAGTAGTCTCGGCAACAATTTGGCTTTCAACAATGAGAGAGAAAACTTACTCTTGCTCCTTTCTCAGGAAAGCATTTACAGCCTCCACTGCAGTCTTGGCCCTCGCATGACTTTCCATAGGACATCATCTCTCCCTATTAAAAAGAAGAAGAGAAAAAATTAGTACATCAGGAGAACCAAGAAGCAGTGTTGTGTTAGTGAACATCACCGTGAGCTATACCTCTCTTAACCTCGCAGTTTAATGATCTCATTATCAAACTCGTATGTCATGAGTCATATGAAAGAAAAAATTTATCTTCCATCAGCACCCCTTTACAGTTAGGGCTATACCTCACCACTTTTGTTTGGGACCTGTGACTCAAATGATACCCGTGGTTAGAGATTCCAATCACCTAAATGGAAAAGAATTTCTGATGGGTCTGGAAACAGATCCTAGATACACGCCTGTGTGGAAGCAACTGTGCTGTGATTTAGTTCTTTACATTTGTTGAGAAAGCAATAGCTGTAATAGAGAACACGAAGAGATTCAAGCACTAGAGATGTAGTGGCAGATGGAAACAGCCACCCTGTACTCAACTCCCAAACTTGTGCTCTTCAGCTTCCTCTTTGGCACACTGTCCAAACTCCCAGGCTGCCAATGGGAAAGCAGGACAATGAAAATCAACCTGGCATGGGAGAAGCCTTGGTAGTGTAGTGGTTACTGGTTGGACTTTGATGCAAGAGTTCTGCAGTTCCAACGCACCAGCCACTCCATGGGAGGAAGATAGGACTTTCTACTCTGGTGAAAAGTTAGTCTAAACTCACAGAAACACTTCTACCCTGTCCTAGAGGGTCATCAAGAGTCACCATTAACTTTTTGAACAAAGAAAGGTGTTCTTTCTACTCCTAGACTTATACTCTCAGAAACTCATAGGAGGCAGTTCTACCCTGTCCTGTAGGGTAGCTTTGAGTCCGAATTGGCAGTGACTTTTGTTGTTTGTTTTTTAACAGCTCCATAAGAGAAAGACCTGATCATGTGTTTCCTTAAGGATTACAGCGAAGGGACACTTCTACTGGGTCCTGCCATGAACAACAACAGCGGCATGCGAATGCTACAGAAAAATCCCCTTGATCAGCTAATATGGGGAAAACACACACACACACACACACTTTGCAAAAATACTTCAACAGGATGAACACAGTTGGTGAGGTGCATGCTAGCTGGGCACAAGCACAGTAGATCAAAGTCCTTAAGGCAGTCCCGTACTCTCCAACTTCATGCATCTCTCTCCTTTGATTCAATATTCTTTCAAGCTAAATTTCTACCAGGTCCTGCATGATCTGACAAATGCAGATTCTCTGCAGCTTTCTAGCTTTGCTGTTGGAATCACACCAGTGTCCATTCTGTTCTTTGAAAACAAGTCTATTCCTGTCTTCGGGCCTTTGTCCTAACTATTACACCTGTCTGGAATGATCTTCATCTAGATTCTGGCACCCTCTCCAAAAAATTGTTGGCCTTTTTTCATTATTCAGGTCTCAGTTCATATGCCTATTCTCAGAGACCTTTGCTGGACAGTCAGATTAAGGTAGTTCTCAGTTACTCTCCATCGTTGCATCATCATATGTTGTCTTCCGTCATTAAACTGGAAGCCCTATGTAAGTGGGGACTTTATTGGTCTTGTCCAATATTTTATTCTCTACAGCTCAAACAGTGGATGACACACAGGTTTCTTTGATGTTCACCTGAATGGAGCTCAGGTTGAACCCAGGTCTGCCTAGCTCCAAAGCCTTTACTCTGGTGCTTTTAAGATTTTCAAGTCCTCAGCTTAGCAAATCCTCCATTGTAGAATTCAAACACTAGGAAACTGCAATTTGACCCTATCCACCTTGGGGAAAAAAGCAAAACATAAATTACAACTATTATCTGTAACAAGAACTTTATCTCTGGGATGGATTTAGTATCATCTAACTTTTTTTGGGGGGGCGGGTTAATGTTGGTTTTCTCTCTTTCTTTTTCAAAAGAGAGAGGCATATTTATGAGCCGTCCTTGCACTTAATCATCCATGACTCTTTGCACTGTGAGCTTTTTCCTAATTCCCAGGGAGCCCTATGAATTTCTCAGATGGTCTCTTATCTCTTTAGACATTCCCACAGCACTTTATCACCACAACACTTCAGTAATAAGGTAGTGATGGCAGAGCTATGACAAAATATTGCTATTTTAGATTCCAAACACCTTGCTGATATGAGATATTTTATCTCTTTTTTATGCCTTTGACATGGTAAGTGTTACTGTACACTTTCCAGTGTGCCCTCCATTATATGTGATATAACACAGACAAGTTTTCAAAAGGACAAGATCAAGAGGTGTTATGGGAGGCGAAAGCTGGGGGCTGGTGTAGAATAGAGAACAGTGAGATAGAGGGACATGGAAATCAACCTTTCCCTATGCAATCACCTTTGCTTAATGTGGAATCTTTTATTTGGGGGGAGGGCGTCAAAGATGATTTGGGTTTGCATCTCAATACCTTCCTGGTATTTTTATGAGCATGCACAATTAGTAAGAGGCAAAATAACCCATAGTGCTACTACCTTTTAAAAGTCCCTTTCTTCAAGGAAAAGGACAAAAAGGCATTGCCAAAGTTCATGTGGCATCTGTGGGGAGTAGGTACCAAAAGCCAGTGCTGGTTTGGATGTCCTGTCAACTTGGTTGTGGACCAAAGTTCCCAGAGCTCTAACTTGGAGCTGTTCTATTCTGCACACCTAGGGTTGCCATGAGTTAAAATCCGCTCTACAGCAACTGGCACCTTTCAGTAAATGCATGAAATCAGGATGTCCAAGGCAGGAGAGAAACCCCAAACAGGTGAACAAATGTGTAAGAAACAGAAGTAATGGATTTGGGGGGGGGGCATCAGTGCCCTCTGGTGGTGGGAGTAGGAGGCCCAGCCTTTGCTCCGTGGAGCTGGAATCGAACCTCCATCCCGGTGGGCTACAGTCCCGCACACAACCACTACGCCACTGGGGCTCAGCCCCAGAAGTAATGGATTTTTAATAACTCAGTGTAAGATGGCAAAGATGCACAAACTTTGGGACCAGGGCATGGTACCCCATCAGATTCAAGCAGAAAACACTCCTAAAGGTCAACAAACAGACCATGAACTATTTACAGACTTTTGTGGTCATTGATTTTTCACTGTTGTTGTTGTTGTTGTTTTGTTTTCTTTTGTTTCTTTGTTTTGCTCTGTCTTGTGTTTTTGTGCATATTATTATACCTGTATGTCTATCTAGATAAGATAGGAGAGATAAACAATCTGGAGGAGTAAACATGGGAGAGGGGGAGGCAGGGTAAACGAAGTGGATGTTAACAAACCCAGACAAGGAAACAACAAGGGTTCCAAATTTTATGCCAAGAATGGTGTAGGAGGTCTGGTAGGGCATGATCAAGGGCAATGTAACTGAAACTGAATTGAAGGTTGAGCATGCTAGTGGGACAAGAGGAAAGTAAAAGGAAAATAGAAGAAAGAACTAGGACACAAAGGGCATTTATAGAGCCCTAAATATAGGCATGTACATATATAGATATATTTGTATATGATGGGGAAATAGATCTATCTGCATATATTTATAGGTTTAGTGGTGGATACTGGGTACTCCAGTACTCCCTCAATTCAAGAACACTTTGTTCTATTAACCTGGCAATCCATGATGCTCGCCTTCCCAGCACAATCGCTGAAGCCAAAGTGGGTGCATAAACAAATGTGATGAAGAAAACTGATGGTGCCTGGATATCAAAAGATATAGCATCTGGAGTCTTAAAGGCTTGAAAATAAACAAGAAGCCATCTAACGGAGAAGCAACAAAGCCCATATGGAAGAAGCATACCAGCCTGTATGATCATGAGATGTTGATAGGATCATATATCAGGCATTAAAGGCTCAGAACAAAAAAAAATCATTTTATTGTGAATGAGGAGAAGTGTGGAATGATGTCCTAATGCCCATCTGTAGGCAACTAGACAGCTCCTTACAGAAGAAGGTTCTCGGGAGGAGATGAGCCAATCAGCATTCAGTACAGCAATGATGAAGCATACAATTTTCCTGTGGTTCTTTAATTCTTACCCCCACTATCATGTTCCCAGTTTTACCTTACAAATCCAGCTAGATCAGAGGATGTGTACACTTGTACAGATAGGAAATGAAAGCACAGAGAATCCAGGACAGATAAACCCTTCAGGACCAGTAATTAGAGTAGGGATACCAGGAGATCACACACACATATACATATAATCCCCTCCCTGGGGGGCAGACAACAGAAAAATGGACGTGGACAGTGTAAGACATGAAAAATAATAATAATTTATAAATTATGAAGGGTTCATAAGAGAGTGGATGTGGGGAGGGAAGGGGAAAAAGCAAATGTTTTGACAATCATGATGGCAACAAATGTGCAAATGTGTTTGACATAATGGATGGATGTATGGATTGTGGTAAGAATTGTGTGAGTTTCCAATAAAATGATTTCTAAAATATATGTCAACAACAGCAAGAACAACAATAAAAAAAACCAGGGTGGCATCACTGTCCTCTGACATGGAGAAAAGTCACCAAAGAAGGGCCGTTGGCCACAAGGCAATTTCCTGTAATGCCAGCCCTGGTAATTCTCCAGGAACTTTCAATTCAAGTGAGGTGGGAAGAGTGACCAGAGGGTGTAAAAATGGCAGTATGGGGCAGTACTTGACCTCCTCTGACTTCCCAACAGGGAAAAGGACTCAAATGCTACATCAGTTCAAGGCCAACTCCTATGAGGCAGGGAGGCATGTAGGATATGACATGCCTCCACTCTCCAACCTCCTTTACTCTGTTCTGACAACATGTTATCCTGGCACTCATCTGGCACTCCCACGACTGAGTTCGAGAATACTTAGGATTCTAGAGTTTATTATGGAAGTTAAGAGGTTACAATTTTGGCTCAGAAATGCAATTTTCATATCAGGAGCATTTCTTTTCATCCATGACTCAAAGAAAATCTTTTTCTCTGGTCCTGTACTCTCAGTCTCGGCCCTGTTTGATAACGGTGTTACAAAGTCCCTTTATTGCTGCTGATAAATTCCCTAAGGGCAAACTCCTTCACTGTAAGCCTTAGCCAAAGGGTATTCAAGACGTTTTGTGGGTAGTAAACCTAGCTTCCCCAATTAAGAGCTGTGGGCACCCAATGCCACAAGCGACCTTCCTGCATGAAGGTTCCCAGCTTTATTCGCTCTGTGTACACAGCCACCAACTGCTCCGTCTGCTGCTCTTAGTGTGATAACCTCTGTTGGCACTGCTTTCCATCACATCACCATAGTTGAATTCTCCAATACAACAGTTCTTGGTGTGGTTTAAGAAAAGATGTACAGTACAACTATCTCAGGATCCAAAGGGCACACTCCACTCCTGGATCTTCTTTCTTTTTCTTTTTAAAATTCTATTGAGGGATCATACAAATCCCATTACAATACATATACACATACATTGTATGCAAAGCACATTTATACACCTGTGGCCATCATAGTTCTCAAAACATTCTCTTTCCACTTAAGCCCCTGGTATCAGCTCCTCATATTTCCCTCCCTCCCCCCTCCCCTCCCCTTTCCCCCACGAACCCTTGATAATTTATAAATTATTATTATTTTGTCATATCCTTCACTGTCTGATGTCTCCCTTCACCAGCAAGATCTCACATTCTTGCTACTGAGATTGCTCATCTTTTCCCCTACTGGGAGGGCAAAATTGAGCGAGCCCCACATTAGAGTTTCATACATGCTATTTGCATGCTCCCTGCCCCCCAGTGGCCACAACAATGGATTTGGGCATAGGAACCATTGTGAGGGTGGCATAGTGCCCTTCGGTCGGTGCTTCCTTCTGTTGTGGTAGGGTTGCTATGGGTTAGAACCGACTCAATGGCACCCAGCAGTAACCACGCAGACATTTGGTGAGACTGCAGAGACACCTACTTCACTGTACAGCAGAGTGGCTTACAGGGCAAGGTCCAAACTAGACCCTGAGGAAGCCTCTGCCCTGTCTAGTCTCGAACCGTGCATGCCATGTTGCTGGTACCATTCCCACCCTCGAATGGCTGCCCTGTTCCTTTTCAAATGCAACCCCTCCTTACACACCTAGAAAATGCAAACAGGAAACCTGTTGCCTTTGAGTGAATTATGACTCACTATGACTCTAGCAGACAAAGTGGAACTCTCCTGTAAGGTTTTCAGACCTGTGTGTACATCTTTACAGATGCAAATTGCCACATTGTTCTCCCTCAGAGAAGCTGGTGGGTCTGAACCACTCACCTTTCTACTAGAAGCTGAACTCTTTAACCACTCTGCCACTAGGGAGCCTTGAAAACTGGGGAAAGCATCTCATCTATGGATTGAACTAGAAATTTCTTATTCATTTCTTCTTTACTTTTCTTGGGATAATGTATATGAATCATTTCTAATAAAAATGGAAACAACGTTTTAAAGTATATGTTTTGCCTTCTGTGCATTGCAAGGGAAAACAAAAGGAAAGTCAACTACATTGCAAGACTATGTCTTTCAATATGTCAATGCTCATATACAACTGCATTAGAAAGTGTCATGGAATCGTCAGATGGCTGCAGCTATACATAGAATTGGACAGTCTTCTGAAGCAGACTGATAAACTCATGGTAACATTCAGTGGTGAGTATAATCTCTTTACTGAGCATTCTTATTTGGAAATGGTGCATAAAATATTAATTTCAATAGGGAAAATATGGTTATGTTCTACACTCAGATAATTACAAACAGGGTTTTTTACCTCTATGAAAGCCCTGTTGACAGCAAGTTGATTCTGACTTTTAACAAACCAATATGACAGAGTAGAACTACTCTCTAGGGTTTCCAAGGCTGTCAATCTTTACAGGAGCAGACAACTTTCTTCTTAAGTTCTCAGTGGTGGGGCACTAAACTATTGCGCCATTCAGTTCCTTGTGAATATTCAAATAAGCAGGACAATTCGGCGTCTGCAGAACATCTATCACTCCTGTCTCCTATCAACTACATGCCTTCCAATCATTGTGACAGTCACAAAAGCCCTCTGAATTTCCAAAGTACACAGGGGGAAAAGGTACTTCTGTTAAGAGATATTGATAGTGGAGGAAATTACTGTGCCTCAGGTCCCACAACTACTGAGTGGATGCTACACTTCTTCTGACATAAATTCCATGCTCATTTCACCATCTCATACTTTTTCAAGTTTCATCTCTTTCATTAATGCTCCAACACAACCCCTATATTCCCCACCCGATGGGCAAGTGTGGGATAGCTTTTACAATGTTAGTTAGGTTGCTTAACTGACAGCTTGGTTTGGCTAAACTGAGGTTCTGTCTTCTCAATCAAACAGTAAAGTCTCTAAGGGATGGATCAACCTAGATCTAGCTTTTAAATAGACCACAGTGATAAATAGGCAATCTGTGTTCTTGACAATCCTGTAGTTATGTCCACACATGAGACTTCCTGGCTCTAATATTTCTTAACCAAGTGAACTTTGGTAAGTGACTTATTCATCTTGATGCCAAATCTTCCCATTATCAAAGTGGGCATGGCACCAGTATGTATTACAGAGGGGTTATTGGAATTAAGACAGAGCATGCAAACCCAGTGCCTGGCTGATAGTAAGCACTCTTATTACTACATTCATGTTAGCCACACTAGGCTATTCAATTTGAAATATGCAGTTGACATAACCTTGCTTACTAAAAATGAGAAGCACTTGAAGCACTTGCTAATGAAGACCAAGGATTACTCTCTCAATGTAAAGAAACAAAATATTCTCATAACTCGATCAATAGATAATAACATGATAAATGGAGAAAATATTGAAATGATCAAGGATAGCATCTTGCTTGGATCCACGCTCAATGCTCATGAGATCAAATGATGCACTGCATTGGGTAATTTTACTGCACAAGACCTCTTTAGCATTAAAAGCCAGCCTACTACTTTGAGGAAAAAGCCATGAGACTCAAGTAATGGTATTTTCAATAGCCTCATATACATGCAAAAGTTGGACATTGAATAAGGAAGACCGAAGAAGAACCAATGTCTTTGAATTATTGTACTGGGGAAGAACATCGAAAGTACCACAGCTTGCCAAAAGGACCGACAAATCTGTCTTGGAAGAAGCACAGCCAAAATGCCCCTTAAAAGCAAGGATGGCAAGACTTCAGCTCACCTACTTTGGACATGATATGGAGAGACTAGTTCATAGAAAAGGGCACCATCCTTGGCAAAGCGAAAAGAAGATCCTTGACAAGATAGATGGATACACTGGTTGTAACAATGGGTTCCAACATAGGGACAATTGTGAGTACAGCTCAGAATCAGGTAGTGCTTTGTTCTGATGTACATAGGGTTGCTATAAATTGGAACCACTTAAAAAAACAAAAAAAGAGTAATCAGCATTGATAATCACATGGGAGGTATTGGTAGAACTGTACCCAACTGTCTATAGCTAGTGTTCATTCGGATTGGTCATGATGATTAATCTGCTTTGCTGGTGTCTCTGCACAAACAAGGGTTGTAGCTTTCAGTATGGATTACAGCTCAATGTAATGAAGATCAAAATCTTCACCAATGGAGAAAAGGCTGAAGTCATCGGAGATTTTGTCATGCTGAGTTCCAAAATCAATGCGCATGGGAGCAGCAGCCAAGAGATCAAAAGATGAGTTACATTAGGGAAATCTGCTGCACAAGACCTTGACAAGTATTGAAAAGCAAGGAGATTACCTTGAGTACTAAGGTGTACCTGACCCAAGCCAGGGTATTTCCCATTGCCTCATATAGATATGAAAGTTGGACACTGGATATGGAAGAATGAAGAATCACTCAGCCATTTCTGTAAAAAATGAGTGTGAACTTATTACTGTATTGTTTGGACTATAAGATGCACCTGACCATAGGATGCACCTGGTTCTTCGAGCAGGAAAACCAGAAAAAAACTCTTCTGAACAAAATAGTTCTAGTATACTAAAATATTTATTAAATAAAGCAAAAATATGTTAATATTTAACAGCACAAACTCAACAGTGATGTTGAGTTTCATTAACAAGTGAGGGGAAACTTGTGTTTTGCCTATCATGTGGCCTGACTGACATTGAGACTCCAGGAGGTGGGACTTCTCCCAAACACACAGCAATCCACAGCATGCAAACAGCAGCGGACAGTATGTGGGCACATGGGATCATAAACAAATGTTCTGTGGCACCACATTTTGGACCATAAGACGCACTCTCATTTTCCCTCCACTTTTGGTTTGACAAATATGGTAGATACCTGGGAAAATAATGTCCCAGCCATGGGAAAAGGCAAGGACAAAGACAGGAAAAGAAAGACTATGTTTGATAGTTGGAATGAGCAGCAACAGGTCCAGAATGGCTCGTATGGTTTGATAAGGGGAATGGATAGATGAGGAGGTCCACGGTGAGGCAAGGAAGAGCTTATATAAGGTTTTCTAGACCACAGTAAGAATTTGCCTTTGTGAAAACATTGAAGGATTTTTGAACTTAAGAATGACATCAACTGATTTTACTTTATATAGAGAAACTGTAGTGGGACAAGGGTGGAAATAGGAGGACCACTTAGGAGGCTATTGTGGCAGAACTGTAGAAGGATGAGAGCGTGGACCAGAGGGATATTTGCAGAGATTGGTAGAAGTGGTAGGATTATGACTATGTTTTGAAGGTAGTGCTGCTAGGATTTGCTGATGGATTCAATGTAGAATGTGATTAAAAGAGTTAAGGATGGGCTGAGTCCCGGTGGCGTAGTGGTTGTGCGCGGGACTGCGGCCCACTGGGACGGAGGTTCAATTCCAGCAGTGGGGCTGGGCCTCCTACTCCCACCATCGGAGAGCAGTGATGCCAAAAAAAAAAGAGTTAAGGATAACTCCAAGATTTCTGTATTGAGCAATCAGAAAGATCGGACTGCCACTTATTGAAAAAAAAAACTGTAGGCGGAGGCGGCATGTAAGGTCTTAGAAATTCTGTCTTGAATGAATCAGGCTGCGATATCTATTAGAGATTTGGGGGGAAATTGAGTGGCTAACTGGCTAAAACAGTCTGGAGTTCCAGGAGATGGCTAGATTGAGGTGTACATGTGGTACATTTGTGGTATATGTTGTGGTCACACACTGAAACTCTCAATATTTTAACACAACAAAGGAGTATTTCTCCATCATATGTTCACATTACAATTCATTGAGACCCAGACAGTTCTTTGTAATGACTTTCTTCCAAAGGTGTTTGTTTACTATTTGAGTAACTCTACCATCTCAGAAGCCATTCCTGCTCTTAACTACCTGTGACTGGTAAAGATATATCTCTTCCACTTACATTCTCTTAACATGAGCTAGATACAGGGACAAGCTAACACCAGGGAAAACAGAACAGCATGGGAATTGTTTGAGCACTGTCTTTCTGTAACCAAGGATTAATGTAAAGCCACACAACTAGCTGGAATTACTAAGGGAGTGAATGTAGGTAGAAAAGAGAAGATATTCTGGAATGAAATCCCGAGACACCTCAATTCTGAGAAGCAGTGGAGACGTAGGAATTAAATAGGTTCATGGGTAAGGGTCCAACAGAGAAAAGGACCCTGGAAGGCCATGAAGGAAAGTATTTTAAGGACCATGTGATAAACTCTGTTAAGTTGTTGACCGGTCAAATAAAATGAGAGCTGACATCATACCAATAGATTTAGCAATGTACTGACTTGGAACAGAGCCATTTCAATGATTTGGCGAGGACCCAAAGCTGGATTGCACTGGATTCAAAGGCAAATGGGAGGTGAGAAACTGAAGAAAAAAAGTATAGCTCGTTATTTCAAGGAACAAAAAGGAGAGAAATAAATGGTGGTATAATTAGAGAAGAACATAGAGTCAAGAGTGTTTTGACTTTAATTGGAAGATTGGAGGTATTGGGTGTTTTACTATGTTGACGGATATGTTGATACATGATGCAACATGTGGGGTGAAAACGCAAGCATTCTCCTTTGCTGATGCTGCTTCTTCCCTTTATTCTTCTTCAATTGGACTAGCTGCTATTAAATGGAGTAATTAGCCATAAATAGGGAAGTCAGGAAAATAGGAATGAGTGTAGGAGAGATATTCTTTTATAATCTTCATTCTCTGCTAATGGTCATAGGGTCCAGGGAAGACTCAGGCTGAATTAGATCAATTCCTGGAGACATATTCCTTTTTTCCCCCGTGTACTTGATTTTTTAATTGTGGAAAAATATAAACAACAAAACATTCTCCAATTCAACAACGTCTCCTTACTTGATTCAGTGCCATTGATTGCAATCTTTGTGTTGTGCAATGATTATTGATACCTTTTCCCAAATTATTTCATCACCATGAACATAAACTCAATATTCCCTAAGCAAAAACTCTTCCTCCTTCATCCAAGGAAACCAATGATCAAATCTGGTTTCTTTTAAAAATTATTTTAGTAGTAGTATTCTTTTTTTTTTTTTTGGACATCACAGCCCTCTGATGGTGGGAGTAGGAGGCCCAGCCTTGCTGCTGGATTTGAACCTCCAACCCAGTGTGCCGCAGTCCCGCACACAACCACTACGCCACCGGGGCTCAGCCCTAGTAGTAGTATTCTTCATATAATGCTCACATATTATACACTCCATAGCTAAATAATTTTAAAAAGAGTTACATATGCATCATAACCATCACTATTAATGCTTCCATAGTGTCACCCATATCCCTGCCTACATTTCTGTTATGTCCATGAACTGTCCCAACCACACTCTGAGACAGGCATTGTGCTTAGCATCATGTTGCAGAAGAGGAAACTGAGGTATGAGATACAAACTCAAAATCTTAGTAGTCTACTTAACCAGGTCCCTTAATCATCATCCTAGATTTCTGAACTTAATGCTAATGAACATTGGAGCTGGTTTTATTTTGAAGAATTTGAAAACAAATTCCATTCATTGAATTTAAGCATATCTATCAGGTCAGCAGTTCAAAGCCACCAGTGACTCTGTGGAAGACCAGCTTTCTACTTCCATGAAGAGTTATCTTATACTCTTGCTAATTACAAATGCAAGAGGAAAGAACATTTTCTGGAACTCATTGTAGAGATGATTATACAACTCTTTTTAATGTGACTGAGCTGTGGATGTGTACAATATGTGAACTGTATTGCCAATAAACTGCATTAAAATCAATTAAATGATATGCTTAACTTCCCCCCAAAAAGGGTAACAGTTTTGTAAAATTACAGAAGTAGCTTCTAATCTGTTCTGTAGAGTTACTGTGGCTTGGAATAGACTTGATGGCAGTGAATATGTATATATATATATATATATAT